>LASR02016048.1:0-10147 GCA_001272965.2 Paraurostyla sp. PUJRC_G6
CCCCAAAACCCCAAAACCCCTTAAATCATTTTTATTTTTTAAACTTTTAAGAATTAGAATTATACATTAACTTATCATTCGAATTGATTATTTTATTTTATTATTTTTTAAATAACTCCTTAGCTATCCTTATCTATTTTAGTATTTTAATTAAGCTCTTTTTCATATTTCTAGTGTATTTAAGATGAACCTGATAATTATTCAGCTTATTTCTGCCTTTTATTTTCCAATTCTAAATTTTATTCACATTATTCATTTATTTCTCTTAATTTTTATTCTTCTTACTATTTTAGTTAAAAATTAAGCTTTACTTAATCAATATTTACATCATCTTCTAGATAAATATTCTATCTTTAATTAGGAAGAGATTGCTTATTTTTCTTTGAATCTCTATCATCTATTAAAGAAGTTGATGATTATTTAGAATTTTTTGTTTTCAAAGATTATTTATTATTAATTTAATGAGAAATTTTATCTGAGTTTTAGCTTTATTGCTCTTATCTTTAATTTAAACTAGGTCTAGCTTCGTTAATAGGAATTATATGGCTCCTATCTTTAGATTTTGGGTTGATATTTTCATATTTATAAAAATTTTAGTTGTTATTATCCAAAATATCAATAGGAAATACTTTCTGATCATTTGTACTTACTTTTCTATTCAAATTTTATTTCTATCTCTGACTTCTATTGTTTTCAAATTAATAATCCAAATCAAAATTTTCAGTCATTTGTTATTTTTAGATCTAAACATTAATATCTTCTGTATTCAGCGCTGATCTCTGAGTTTTATCTGAAGAATTTGATTAAATAGCAAAGTCGATAGGATCTTCTTCAGATAATAAGCTTGATTAATCTTTCATTTTATCTTTCAAAATTTATTATTCTTTTGAATTCATATATCTCAATTTTCTTTATATTTTTTACTTTTAATTGTGTTAGAGAAGACTCGTTGGGGTTCCAGCATCTTCAAAATTTCTGATGTCTGTAAAAGCTGGGTCTTCTTGAGGACCTTTTTCAGCTTCTTTAGAATTTTCAAAAATCTAATTATTCTAATCCATTCTAACATTATTTGAGTTACTATTATTTTCTATAATATCTGGATCAGTATAAACCTCATTCTCGTTTTCATCATCAAATCTACTGTTTCTACTTGCTAATGAAATTTCCATCATATACTAGCGTCTGAATTTTGAAGGGTCAACACATCCACAAGTTATAATCTTAAATATCTTTACTTATTTACTAACTAGTATTAGTTTCAAAATTTCAAGTATCATATTCCAAATCCAATAAAAGAAAAACACAACATTTGGCATCAAAATAGAAATAAGAAAGAACCATCTAACTCCGTCATGATTCATATAGCGATAATACTTTCCGGTTATATAAAACAAGCCACAATATAAAGTTACACCAGCAATTACTAAAGATAAAAATTCCATTCTATTTAAAGTAGATGTATAGTATGGTCTGAATCTTACTTATAGTAAAAGGCTTAATATAATAATTAATAATCCAGTTAATACTTGAGCTTCTGGAGATATAGTTGATAAAAATACTGTAACCATCACAATTCCAACTTTTCTGTATACTATAACAATTTCCCAATAAAATGTTTTTATTTTATATCCATTAAATAAAAATCCTAATCTTTTCTTTATTTATAAAATAAAATCAATATCTTAATTGCTTTTACACATTTTTTCTTCAATTTTTAATAAAACTTTTTTTTCTTTCAAAAGTAACGATAATGCAAATAGAGGAATCCCTATACCCCATAGAAAAATAGCAGGTATAGAGACTATTAGAATATAATTTTTATGTTTACCTTGAAAACATATTTGAGAGATATCTGGCATTAAACGCTCTTCTCCATCAATATCAGTGCAATTAAAGGATGCCAGCATACTTTATGCTATATTTGGATGGACTAAGAAAAGTACAATAACTATTGTTGAAAAAGTTGAATTCTTCAACTCAGAGAAATTCCTCTTTACTGTTGAATGTATGACCCAGTAGAGAAATGAAGCAAATGAAAGTATTATTGGTAAGAATGCAAAAAATATTAGTTTAAAGTAATAAATCTAGCCATCCTATTTTTAGCTTTAATCATCACCCATTAAAAAACAATCAAAGGAAAAAATTTAAGTTGAGACTCCTGATACTTTATTTTAAGAACTTTGCAATTATTAAATCTCAGTTGGCCAATTAAATTCTATGTTAGATAGTATTCCTATTAATTGAAAATGATTTGCCATTATTTTTAGATAAACTGAATAAACAGGTTTTTATTTATCTGCTGTAAGAAGAGTAGATCTAACCAAAAAGACTACTACGACAATAACTGCAAGTATTATAAATGAGAGTTGAATTATATTTCTTTTATTATCAGGACATTTGCTGCACTCAAAATTACTAATTTTAGAAAATCCTGGTTAGCAATCACCACAGACAACTCCTTCATATCCTTCAGCACAAATTCCTGTTTAGAATGTCTCATTTCCTGCCAAGCATGATTCCTTTCTTGGGCATGCTACAAAATTAGAACTTGTGTTTTTTCTTCTCCAATATCCTGATATTGGAGCTACAATATTTCTTTTGAAACATTTAGCAAGGCTGCTACATTCTTTGCAAGATGTTTCATTTATTGGAGGATCGTATAAGTATGAACCGAAATCACATTCTTAGCATCTATGATCTGATGTATATTCTTCTCCAGAAACGCAATATCTAGAAGTTATATTGAAGGAAACTGGAGTTGAAAGAAATTAGATAGTGTTACCATATGTATCTAAATTTGATATCTCAATTTGAATTCCCACGCTACTTCCTTAGTCAGTTATTAGAAGAACATTTTCAAATTAAAAAACTCCACTTTAGGAAATAGCATCATTATTAGATAGAACAACAGTTTATACACCATATCCATTAATTACCTTGATGCTTGCAGTAGCTTTATTTTCTTCAAGCATTACTTTATCATCTTAATCAAGAATTGTTACATTAAATGAAAAAGGTGTTCCAGAAACAATTTTAAATTATCCTTCTATAGATGGTATGTTTTCCTCCTCCAATATTCTTGTATTTAGCTTACTTATATTATTTAGTTATCGCAAAGATTAAGAGGACTATTCAGTCTCTAGATAATCGTTGTTAGTAATAAATTTTATTTGTATGCTCTTAGCATAAGAAGCACTATCATCTCCATACTTAGCTGAATTATTTATGAATATATTCGTGTGATCCATTTAGAATCTCGAATTAATCCACATTAGAGCTCCACCAGAACTCACAGCTGAATTGTACAAAAATAAGTTATTATTAACGAGTTAGACATTACACTCAAGAAATCTTTCTGGAGGACAAGCATAAAATATAGCACCTCCTTTAAATATATTAGTGTCTAAATCAGGTCGAAAACTATTTGAAGCCTAGTTAGAAATAAATTGATTCCCCTCCAAAACTATATTTTAGGCTTATGAAATATAAATAGCTCCCCCAATATCCGCTGAATTATACTTAAAAATAGTCTAATTTATCTAAAAGTTTTATTAAATAAATTACATAAGCATTGCTAGTATCAGTTTATTCAATGTAAATTGCGCCTCCATATTAGCTTGTTAAATTTTCAAAGGTGCAATTATAAATTATGAGTTATTCGCACTCTTTACTTAGCAATCCGATTCCATAATTAGCATCATTATAAATTGAACTCATTGTAACATTTGTCAATGTTAAATTAGCACTCTCTGCTATCAAATAATTGCTAGTTCCATATTCAAAAATAGAATTTGAAATGATTAAAGGAGAAGATTCTACATAAATATGCTTTTAGGAATTTTGTGAAAATATTGTATAGTCAAATATAGCATTCTATAATGATTAAAGTTCAATAGCATATCCTAGACTAGAAAAGTTTTCTAAGAATCTAGTATTTTAAGAAATATAAACCGAACTTGCTATAAAAGTTAAGAAATATTATATACATCCTGTAGCATGCAAAACAGCAGTATATTTCCCTCTGCAATTCATAAACAAAGAATTTTAAATATAAGCTATAGACTCGAAGTTTAAATGAAAAAACCCATCTTCAACAAAATTAGGAATAATATCTAAAAATGCTTGGTCTGTGTAATTAACTGTGACATTTATAAAATTTAGTTGCGAGCTTATAAGAGTTATCCCATGATTGACTCTTTAGGCTCTATTATCAATAAATTATGAATCATATATATTTGCAAATGAATATATGAAATTTATTGTTTTAGATCCTGCTTAATTATTATAAATATAGCAATTTTTAATATTAACTAGATCTATAATAGCATTATTAATCGAAAAAATAAATGATGAGTCAATATATGCTGAGTTATTACTTATGTTTGAATATAATATGGTAAAATTCACTCTATTAATAAGATAGAAAGTACCTTTATCAAAAGCAGTATTATCATAAAAAGAACTTCTGTTAATAAATGCATTAGAAAATTATAGGTTCAGGACTGAACCTTAGGTTGCTGTATTGTTTCTTATTGTTAAGTTATCTAAAAGAAGTTCTGATTACTGTTAGATATAGAATGTTCCATAAGTAGAATTATTTTCACTAATTATATATTTGCCACTATCATTTTAAATAGAGTTTGCTAGCATTATTTTCGATGAGACAGTATAAAGAACAGAGCCTATAATAATTATGAGAAATAATTAAATTACCTGATTCAGCCACAAGATTATTGAAAGAACAATCTATAAATTTGGAATATTATCCATATTTTTCTTAGAAAATTGCTACATTTTTCCCATTAAAAGTAATATTATCTGTAATAGCATTGTAAGAATTGTCAAAATATAGAAAACCTAGATTTAATTAAACCTATTAAACTTTATCTAGATAGGTAGAGTTAATGAAATTAAGAATTGTATAATTTTATGTTGATTTAAATGCTCTAGATATTTAAGGTGTCTTATTTAAAGCAAAGTTATGTATAGTAAAATTGCATTCTTTGCATATCATCACTCCTCCAAATCTTGAAAATATAGCAGCACCATCATTACTAAAGCAATCAAGAAATGTCATATTCTTCATATAGATAGCTAATTAATTTGCATTATCTTCAATGGTCATAGCTCCTTATAAAAGATTAAACTGATTAGTAATATATTAATTGCTCATATTAAAATAGCTTGGTGATGGATCATTTGATAAAAGCTTTGCATACATAAAAGATCCTTTACTTGAAAACATGTAATTAAAAGTGTTATTATAGAATTGCGAGGTTAAGGGGACTATAACTCTTTATTAATTTAAAATTACATGATGAAACAAATGAAAATGCTGATCCTTAGGTACTGAAACAATACTCAAAAATGTTATTTCCAAAAGTATAGAAATAAGAATTAGATTATACTTTGCCTGTAATAATGTATATTAGAATAAGATCTTACCAGTATTATAAATAGTAAACATTCCGTACTACATTGCTTCTTAAATCTAATAAGCAGTGTATGGGAAATATGATTAGGATTATGTACTTGTACTATTAAATGTTGGGAACTTTAATATTTATCTATCACTTAGAAAACCATTGTTTTAAAATTAATTTCTTGTTGCATTTATAAATCCATTGACTATACCTATTAGACCTAAGTTAGAACCTTTCACAATATTATCTCTGAATGTATTATTATATAAATACAACATTGAACTATAAATAGAAATTATTTCATTAAGCTATGTTACACTATTTAATTTGCAGTAGACATATCTCCTCGATATTCTATGATTGCTCCATTGAAATCAACATTTTCCATCCCTAATACTTAATATATGAAATTATTGTAGAATCTTGAATTAGCTATGGTCAAATTAAAGAAATTTGAATTATAATATCGCTCGGCTTTGATTTCTAAGTGAATAAGTGGAGCATTAACTGCATTAAAGTAATCACTTGGCATAACTATAAATATTATACTTTAAGATACAATTATATAGATTTTTAGCTCTTGATTTTATCTATGTTGAGAAGTAAAGATTTCTCTGATTATAAAAAGTACAATTTTAAATCAACTATTTGATTAAAGTAAAATATAAATACTGAGTAATATCCATTTAATATGAAGATTCCGGCTGATCTGTATAAATCAAAGTCAAAATTTAGGTAAGGACCCACATCATTTTCATGAAATTAAGAATTAATAATACTAGTTATTTAAATTGCTTTAATGTCAGTACTTAAGCATTGCTAAGTGGTACACTGCTCTACATAAACAACTCCCTATATAAATTAAGAACATCTTTATACTTATGGTAATGATTAGTCAATAGAATATCCAATTGAAGCACATTCACTTATATAGTCAAGTTCATCATTGCATATAGGATTTTCAACATAAAAACTTACAAATCTTTTCTACTTTGATAATAATTTGTAGAATGGAGAGTAATTAACTTCTACAAAGCTATAAGTTGGTGCATTACCAAAGAATTAGCAATTAGAAATGTAAAGTTCACTAATTTATTTAGCATATATTGCTAAACCTTTGAATCCTGAGAAATTTTCCTCAAAAATGCAATTAATTATGCTTGTCTTTTTAGGATTAAAAATATAAGTTAGATACTAATCAAAAGTATCTTAAATATACAAGCTTTGATTATCATTTTTAACATATTGTGATGTTTTTGTATATCCAGCATCTTTTGTATCTGAAATATAATCACATAAAATTGAAAATGCGCCACCATTATGTTTTTTCATTCCAAAATTATGAAGGAAATAATTATTAAGAAGGTAAATTCCACCACAAGTATAGTTTAGCTTTTAATAATTTTATGTATTTCTTATATAAAATCCATTGCCAGAAAAATATGCCATATTCTCAATAAATTTATTATCTTTCATTATCACATAAGAAGGGACTTCTTACTTTTAAAAATCTTAACTATTAATAGTTATAGCACCTCCAAAGGTTGCAATGTTACTCTTAAAATCGTTGTTATTAAATATTACATTCCCTTGGTTTCTACTGATGTAGATAATACTAAGTCTCTCAAATTTATTAAATAAAGTATCAATATCTGTGTCAAAAGAATATCCAGTATCAAATAAATATTTAAAAGCATTTGGCCTATATTCTGAAATTTAAACATCACAAGTTCTAAATGAGTATTAGCCTAGGGAGGGATCAAAGAAAGTTTCTAAATTATATGCTTAATTTAGTGAATGCTCTGTTGAATAAGCATCAGGTAAATATATCATATTTTATTCAACAGTACATCCAGAAAACTATATTATTCCTTTATAATCTTCAACATTAAGAATTACACCCTTATGATAAAATTATGGTATATTTATATTACTATTTATTTTCTAGATATTAGACTCTGAATTATCATAAATAGCAACACTAGTCTCATTTGCTAACCAATTCAATTAGATAAAATTTGACTGAAATACAAGTATTTATCCATTCCATTGCAAATTATCTGATATAAATAAGCTCTAATGAGTCATATTCAATAAAGTCTAAGCGAAAGTGTTTGGTGATTTTCTATAAACTATCATTCCTTTACAAAATCTAGAGTATTTAAAGTCTGAGTTATAAATTGAAAGATTGAAGCCTTTATCTTATCCGAAATAAGCGTAGAATTCGATGCTATCACTTAATTTGTGAAAGTTATTATTTTCTACATAAATTAAAGCTTCATAATCTTTTAAGAAGTATCTAAAACTACTACCTACTATTGTAAGATTTGGGGCATTAGTATCTGCAGTTTAATATGGATCGAAAGAATAAATGTTGAATAGAACTTTTCTTCTTTTATAATACATCCCTGTACCTTGGCCATCATCATTAATATCTTTAGAAAAAAAGTCTGTACTATATGGTTCACCAGAACAAGCAAGTCTGCTCGTTACAGAATCTGATGAGCAATTTCCTGCCTTAGTCATAGCAAGTTTTCTATTATATTAAGCATTTGCATCTGCGCAATTATACCAGACTAAAAAGAAAAAGCCTAAATCAGTAAACCTCTATTAAGTTTCTTTAAAAGTTAGTTGCCCATTAGTTTATGAAAGTGTCTAATTTAGATTACAAAATTTGTAAGGAATAAAAGAACTGTAATATTCCTCAGGGAGAATAATCTATTAATCACCACTGAAATAAGAAATATTCATATATTGATTTGATCCATCAAATATTAAGTTTTCCACATATAAAGATCTAGTAACATTGAAATAAAATTAATTCGCATTCACATATATAGTTGGCCTAGCTTCTTATCTATTTAATTAAATACAGTATTATTTATATTCTGGATTTGAAGTTAAATTAACACCAAACTTTGAAGTTAATTGTGAGCATTAGAGTGCTCTAATCTGTAAATTAACATTATCATGTTTAGGGTAAAATCCCTACATAAATGAATTATTTGAGCAAAAATAAGGGGTCTAAATTGAGCTATCTGAATATTATTATTATTTATAACAGTAAAAAAAGAAATGATCTCCTTTAGTTATCCAGATAGTTGCATTTACTTGCACATATTTGTATGCAACTTAATTTATACTTTATAAAGCTTATTATATAAAGAGAAACATTGAATCAATGGATGTGCCAAAATTAATATAAAATGCATAGTAATCTTATCCCATGTTTTCTAATCTTAAACCAGAATATGACTTTATAAAGTAATCAAGTTTCAAAGTAGTATAATTTCCTAAGATAAGTTAAATATTAATTAAATATACTCGGAATACAAGAATTAGACAGGTTTCCGCCAGTACTAGAATTAAAGTAATAAAACTTATTGCACCTGATACATTATTCCTGCCCATCAGAAGTAATTTAGCAGGAATCGCAATTTGGTATAGAGCAAGCTATAAAATTTAATTAAAATGTGATTACCTTAGCAATCTGTATGGCCTCTCTAGATACTTATACCATAAGTCTGGCTTTCAAAAGCTTTGGCGCAAGTTTTATACATGCAAGTGCTAACCGGATCTTGAGAAATATCCTAGGGCATTTAACTTGAAAGATAATAATCTTTTTTGCAAGTTAAACATTAAGTTTCATCACAGGATAAACAAGAAGAAAAGGTGGAAGAGCATTCTTTACAAGATTATTACCTTGAGATAGGATCAGTATGTTTATATTGAGACCAACTACATGATTCTTTGATTTTATCTGAATCAGAATAGCAACCTCTTCCATATGGTAGCCCATAGTTACCTTCTAAAATTCTTTTCAAATATCCCTTTTCACATGTAGTACATCCCCAAGTAGTATCAAATAAGGAAATTAAGTCTGCTGATCCTCCCAATTATATAGCTGATTATGTACAATTTTAGCATCCACGAAATGTATAAAAACAATTGTAGCATACTGTTTCTGTAGTAGAAGTACTAACTGATAAAGTAATAGGAATAAATTCAAAATATCTTATATTATAAGTATCATTTTCGGAGGTACTAATACAATAGTCACCAGTTCAATTTCCACAGATAATTTTATCATTCAATACCATTCTTATAAATCCAGGTAAGCATTGTTTACAATATCTTCCTCCAGCTCCGGTTGAATCATTCTAATCATAAAATGTCATGCATGGATTATCAGGATTAAATGATTACAGTTCTCTTTTACCTAGGGTAGTAGTAACACTTTCATTATAAATTTCATCTACAAATTTGTCGCTCTAAGTATCCATATAATCATTATTATTTATTTCAAGAACTTTATTTCCTTCAGATCTATTTTTAATGGAGAGATAATTTTGATTGCTTTTATTTTGATGCAATTCAAAATCAGGGCCATTTAAATTTTGCGGTAAATTGTTTTTTTAATTTTAATCATCCAGAATAATTTGCTTAATGCTATCAGAGAACTTTTATTAGTTAGGATTCTATATTAATTGTCCTTTAAAGGAATCCTATTTATTATTAATATAAAATTAGCATACCAAAGACATCAAAAAAGATAAAAAGATAAATTGAATAGTAAATGTAGCCATCTTGGAGTATTAAATTTCAAATTTAATATTTGTTTTTAGCCTCCCTAAATTATTAACATAATAAAAACTTTAAAATAGATATGCTAATGATTCGAGCATTTAAAAAATTGAGTAGCTTGGGGTTTTGGGGTTTTGGGG
>LASR02016835.1:0-18341 GCA_001272965.2 Paraurostyla sp. PUJRC_G6
CCCCAAAACCCCATTAGATGAAATATGTAAATAGTTATGAAATAAAGATGTTTTAATATAAATCATAATTAAATATAAATTCATTTAGTTTGTTTTCCAAAGCCAGCAAACTTATGTTCGAAGTTTTAGAAAGGATCATCATCCTCTTCTTCATAATCTTCCTTTTTTGCTTTGTTCTTTTTAGATTTCTTTTTAGCTTTGGCATTCTTATTTACATTTTTAGCAGTTTATGAAGCTGCAGCTTTCTGTAAGTTTCTATTCCTAAAGAATGTGGTAAAAGTCTAATTCTTTGGCTTAACAGCCTATTTCTCTTCTTCATCCTCATTCTTATTGTCGTCATTATTAAATATAGGATTGGTTTCTAAATCCATCCTTAGAGGACTGGGAGTTTAATCTGTCATTTTAAATGGAGAGTTTGTCTGAGAATTACCTGAATTGTTAGAATCACCATGCAATAATGATTTTTATGTTTAACCCAATGATATATTTATCTTTTGCTTCTTCTTTTTCTAATCTCTATTTAATAACGAGCTCCCTGTTTTCTATTTGTAAGGTGCTTACTGTGGTTAGATAGGTTCACTAATAAATCTTTCTAAAGCTTTCTCGAGATCTTCTTCATTTTTTTCTTCTATTTCAGACAATGCATTCATCTATATATTTACTTCACTATTGGGAAATTCTTTTTTAGAGTCAATATTAATATCAGACTGCTAATAAAAATCTTGCTTAGTTTTTTTAAGCTTTTTAGCCTTTTTCTTTGCTTTGGATACTTTTGTTTTTTCTCCAAAATTGAATATATTTAAATCGGATTTAGAGTCTTCTAGGCTATTAGCATCATTAATTTAACTTTTTTATTCATTAAAAGTCTAGTGAATAATGCTTATATTTTCAAAATCATCAGCGATTTCCACTTTCTCTTCTATTACAATAGATTAAGTGCTTAACTTTTTAGAAGGAGGATCTTTCTTATTAGTCTTTCCTAATTAACTTGGCTTTACTACAGATTTTACATTTTTCTTGCCAATGAATAAGGTATGATCATCATTTATTCTTTCAATCCTGATACCTATTCTTTTCTTTTTAAAATCTGGCTCTGTGATTAGATCAATCTATGAAGCAGTAGGATTATTTTTTCCTTGATTGTTAGATGTTTAGATGCTATTATTTTAGTTATTCCGCTTTTCTAGTTCAAGTAAGTCATCAATAGGCAAGCCTTTCTTCTTTCTCTAATAAATTTGATATTTAAGTTTGATCTTTATAAATAGTTTTTTGAATTTTCTTATAAGGTCATAAATTACGAAACATAGATTTGTTGCTATATCTAATGCTAGTACAGACATCAGAGCCCAAGCTATAGAAAATTAAATAGGAAAACATTTACATATCATTGTTCCTTCATCTTCACTATAGTCTAATAAGAAAGTAGAAGTAATAACAAAACAAATAAAAATAGTTGTTTCATTAATGATAAATAATAAGTTTAAATCCCATGATTCGAAAGGTTTTACTACAAATAAGAATCCCAATGTCTATAAATAATTTATAGAAATAAATTACTAGTAAAGATTAGATACAGCATAAAGTAATTTAAAGAACTGGAACTTCTTAAAGTACGACTATAATTGCAGAATATGTGTATCTTCTAAACAAGAAGAGAGGAGTCCACATTTGATATAGAGTAGAATTGTATTTGATCTTTGTTGATTCAATAATTGCTCCAAATTTAGCATGGAACGAATGAAGTGATAGCTAGTCAAATTTATTCATTATTAATGCATAAATAAAAGCAGGATAGAATGTTACTATTCCAAAGACTATAATAGCTAGAATACTTGAAGTAACTTAGGATTGATTGTTAAAAAATAGTCCTGCATAGATATTTAGCCATATAACAACTGCCAACTCCAAATACATTTCTTAAAAGAACTATAAAGGAAAGTTAAAATTCATTGCTCTATTCATAACTTAAAATGGATAAGCTATATATTTATTCTTAATTTTAGATCCTAATAAGAATATTGGGTAAAGAGTAAAGAGCAGAATAAAAACTTAGAATTTTTGATAGTAATTTGTAACGAGATAAACTCCTTCAAAGTTTAGATTGGTATATCTATCGTTTAATTAGTAATCATGAAGATCATTTAAGTTAATAAACTAATCTAAATATTATGGAATCTCTGAAAAGAAATCTGCTGTTGCAAATGCTAATAATTCAAATACTAGTTGTGCAAGAGAGTGGAAGTTCACATTTATGAGAGGTAAGAAATATAAGAGCTAAAGATAGTTAATAAGGTTCCACATATGCTGAAGACCATCACCCCTATAAGAATAAACTTAATAATTAAATACAAGATAACTGAAAGAACTAAATTCACAATGAGAAAAACAAACATTGCATTTTAAAAGCTCTCCATGAAAGTCCCTATTTATGCAGCCTCTGACCTTTCTTGCCTAAATTTAGGGGCAGCAATATTTGTACTAACAGAAGTGCCATATAATCTTACATTAGGATATTTACTAGATATGAATAAATCACCTTTAAGCAAAGTTATATTGAATTTCTAAAATATTTAAAAAGTATGACTTACTATAGATTAACCTAAATTATCAAAGTTAGCTGAATAATAAATTCTAATAACAGCATTTTTTTGTTTATCTTCTAGTATGCTAACTTTATAAGAAAAACCATTCTAATCTGGTATTAAACTCACAATTATATAATCTTAATAGTTGCTCTTGTAAGATTGATTAAACTATAAAGAAAAAGAAAAGCTAACATCAATATGTCCAGTTGGCTTATAATATCCATCACTAACTATTTTTGGAATAAGTTCTGCATTATTTGTAGGAAAACATATATCAGGGGTATTAAAATCTCCTCCTTCACATTTATAGCCAGACTCCAAATTACATGAGGAGCTACATCCATCACCACTATTTGTATTTCCATCATCACAACCATTTACTCCCATGTTTTTTCCATCCCCACATACTTCATCACATTAGCCTTTCCTCTAATTAAATGTTGGCAAATATCTCTCGTCATCTTCACTAATATAATTACAGCTTTCGCATTCTCCGTTATATCGTACATAAGTATATCCGCATGTTATGCAATTCTCGCTGATTTCTTCACATGTTTCACAATTCTTTGCACATTGCTCACAAGAAGCCAATGCAGTATCAAAATAGTAACCAGTATCACAGCTTTTATCAACACATTTTACTTTTCCACTAGTCATTTAATAAATCTTATAGTTAACGATGCAATCCAAACAATCATACTCAGTAAAGTTATTGCATGATTAACAATAATCACTGCATGCTTAACAAGTAAGAGAATCATTATTATAATGAGTCTTAGTTGGGCATTCTATTAGGCAAACGTTCAAAACGATATCAAAGTAAAAAGTATCATTCATACATTTTAAGCATTTCCCAGGTTAAGATTCATCGCAGATACAATAATTTGGACAATCAGCACATTTTGTAGGTGAAACAGATTTATCTTCATATGTAGATGGTGGGCATTTTTCCCAGCAACTTTAATTTGATACAGCATATAATCCTTTTGTATCTATATAATATGTAGTTCCAGCTATACACCCTGAACAATTTGCATTTAAGTATGGTAATGAACAATCAGTACAATATCTGTAGCATGCTAAATAATCATTATTTTCTTTATCATAAACTATCCCTGTTCCCTAAGCAATTAGAAAAGCACATTCAGTATCAGTCCATCCCGTACAGTGGCCAATTCTTAAATAAGATGATGAGTTCGTTTTATCATAATAGCACAAGCTATCGCATTCAAAGTACTCACAATGATCACCAATATGAGTATAATTTTCTTTATTACAAAACATATAATCAATTTCATTAGTGTATTAATCTGAATTTTGATCCAATGATTCTTTATAAAATACCCATTAAATATCAGATATTTAAATGTAGGTAAATGATCTATCAGTCTTATATGCACTATTATAGAGAGTAGTTCCACTGAATTCATCCATTTTTAGATGTACTATCAAAGTTGAAGGATACATATTTGCTTTAAGCCCTAGATTTAATTTTAAAAAGTAGGATTGATAAGGTACAAGGACTTAAAATATATGAAATTCCTTCATAAACATTGAGAATTTATTCGTTTCTTCTGTAGGTGTGAAATCAATATCACATGAAGAAATTTATCCCCAAGTAGCAAGATTATCATGATAAAATGGCTGTAGGATTATGTTATTATTATCTTTGATGATATTGTCAGATTTATCTTATAAAGTTCCCCAATGAACTTCGCAAGAACCAACAAAACTACTACATCCAATCTAAATGAATCCCCAAGAACCATAGAAGCTTGAAAAATCTGCACCATAAACTATCGTTTCGTTATCAGCTGATACCAGAGTTAAAGTTTGATTTTTCCATAACCTTGCAGTATACCTATTTTAAACACTGAATTTAAATAAATCTTTTAAGGGAGCTACTCCTTAAATATTTTTAATATTAAGCCACATAAAAACAGTAGCATGACTCATCAAAGGATATTTATAGCTGCTAGAAGAATCATTATAAACAGTAAACTGGAGTGATTTAAGACCAAATTTAAGAAACTTCTCTTTGTTATGGCAATATCCATCATCAGAAAAGACTCTTTCTCCTTCGCAAACTTCAAATCTTAAATTAAATGTTGTTAATTATATCCACGGAGTCTAACTTAATGTTACTTTAAAAGAAGTTCCTTTTATTAAATCATACAAATTTTCTCCTATTCCTTCATTTAGTGGATAATAAAGACCTAAGTTGCTATTATGAAAACTTAATTGCTTCGATCTGTAAAATCTTCTAGCTAGTCCTGGATGAATATAAGTTTACCAAATTTTCACCTCTTTAATCGAACCTTAAAATTATTTCCCTATTTAAATAACTCTATTTAGAGAAGGCATTGGATTATTTGTTATATTCCCGCTAGATCTTTTAAAATAATCTGTATCACTTTACTGCATCCTGTAGAAATTTGCAATATAAACAATATTTTTAGTATAAGATAATGCTGTAGTTATACATTCCCATTACTAAAAATAGCCTGATTAAATAGTATATTAAGTAGTATGATTAACTGTATTAAATGGTTAATAATAAATCTACGAGGAATCACTATTATTAAATGAAATCTAAGAAGTAAAATTGACTGAAGAAGTTGTAGCATAAACTCCTAATATTTCAGCATTTGGATTGGATAAATTAGTCATGAAGTAGCAAATTTCAATAGTATGCTCGCTATCAAATTTTGTGCTATTAGATATTATATATCGATTATTGTTGAATATCAAAGATTTATCTTTTGAAAATATTTATTAGTAATTATCTTGATTTAGATTAACAGAAATATCTTAAGAAGAATAAAAATAGTTATTATCTTAATCGTAAGCCCAAAAATAAGGGTCATTATCACCTTAGGTTATTAAGCTTTAAACTTATTGATGTTTTTCATAAATTGAGAGATCAGTAAGATAAGTAACAAAAGCAGTATCAAAATCATAATAAGCTAAAATTATTCCTTCATAAGGTCTTGTATTAATAGATCCAGAATACTACCATGGTTTCTATTCAAATCCCACAAAAGGAATACCAAAAACAATGATATCTGATAGTGCAATTTAAGCGGTTAAAGTATTATTTAGAGATATTGATATCGCTTCGTCCTAAGTGGATTCATTATAGCTTTTTAATGTATCAGTTAAGGAAAACATTAATATATTATCCAAATACAAATACCATTTCCTATTAAATAGAGAAGCTGTTAAAGAATGCCATTTATTGTCATAAGCTACTTAAGTTGTTGTATTGACTGAATTGTTTACTTATTGATCACCAGAACTATTAAAAGGTATCATTTAGATTATTGATGTAGTAAGCTAAATTTAAATCATTTAATCCCATAAAAATAATATGGCAACACTATTTGAATCTAAATTCGAAACTTTAAATCTCTCAAATATAGACCAACTATATCTAATATTTTTTGAAAGCTCAACTGTAACTAAATCTAATTTAATAGCTCCTTTTATAACTAATGATGCTTTTTCCATACAAAATCCATATGATTAGCCAGCATTTTAATAATTTTGATAAAGACTGTATCCATCAGGACATAATTATATACCTCTACTATCTTTACTATAAATCTACATTTTATCTGTAATTGATTCAATCCAATTCGGATAAGCTTGGTCATATTAAGAAAACATTGATCTTTCTTAAATTACATTATTGATCTCATCATTAGTTGAAACAAAATAAGAATACAAAATAGATTAATCCATACTTGAAAATTATCTAATTCCATAATGGCCTAAACGATTGATTTCATTAAAAGTCAAAATTTTGTTGAAAATAATGATATTATTTAAGGATGATTTATCTGAAGTTAGATCTGCTGAATCTCCAATAGTTATATAATTTGTTGATATTAGGGCTTATGTATTAAAACTATTGTTAAACATACTAGCTTATTAGTTAGAATATAGATCACTCAAAGGTTACTGATAGATAAAATCACAAATTTATTCAACTTGATCAATTTTTATAAAGAAATATCCTTGATTAATAATATCTGATTAATAGAATGGACCATTCTAATACAGTGTAACATTATTGTTATTGAAATGAAGGATTAGCTCGTATTATGATTATTTCCTTATAAATGAAAACAAGTTTTCTATATCTACTATATTGTAAGTTTCAACATCTTATAATGGTTTTGTTAACACCACAATTGTTAGTTATAAATCATTTTTTAATATTCTTTAAGAAATTGACGTGGAAAGATCATATTATATATAGGCTTCTGGCTAATCTTTTCTATTATAAATCCAACTTATATAAGGATTACATCCTTAAAAATTTCTTAAAGCTCCAAATGACATTCCTGCAGGACAATCATTAATGAAATAATCAGAATTTTCAACCTCAATTTTAACAAAGTTTGAATTTAAAGTATACTGTTAAGAACCAGTATATTACCAAGAGCTCTTTAAACGTTCATATATATTCAATTCATCTTCAGATAATTTATAATATGCCATCAAGTTTTAAGAATTCTTATTCAAGGGCAAATTTGAATAGAAAATAATTTCATCCATAGTTTTAGCCATATTCCAAGTTCTTAATTCTCTAACAAATATCATATTATCATAATAAGCTGAAGATAATTATCCCTATCCATCTCCTAGATAAAAAGCACAGCTTGATAGGATATCATACTCGCTTGATTAGCTATATTAAGATAAGTAAACTGCAGCTTGCAGTTCTTTATTAAAATGATTATAGGATATTCCAAAGCTAAACCAAAATCCTTCTTTGAATATATTTGTAGTAGATTAAAAACTATTTAGGCTATTACTGATGTTAATTGAATTAATAGTAGGTGATCTTATATTTGATAATTAGTTTTAACTTGTAATTAAATCTAATTATAAGTTAAATCTTCCTCCTGTTGCACAAGTTGCGAGGTTATGCCCAGCTATAAAGAGTGTAGAAGGCATAATTTGAGGCTTAAAGTCCTAAGATTAAAATTTGAACCACAACTCTACAGTCCAATCTCTTGTTTAAAATTATTAAGCTGTTACGTTTAGTGAAACTTGTGAATCACTTCTCTGAAATCTCATTTATCTAAGGAAAGATCCAGAAATTCCTTTACCTAATTTTCTTTAAAATAATTATCCTTTATAGCACATCACAATATCTTCGCCACCTTCAGGATATATTTCATTAATTGTAATCCACATTGCATTAGAGGTTCTTGAATTATAATGTAAATGTGTGTATAATTAATAAGGACCATTATCCTCAATAATGTCAAAAGTTATTGGAATATCCGATTATTTATAAGTCAAAGGCCAATAAGCCACTAAATTTGGCTAAAAGTCTGGTATTAACAATCTATAATCACACTAATCATTAAATAAAACTTAATTTGATAAATAAACTTTAATGTGAGTAATAACAGTGTCACAATCTGGAAGGCCTCCGTTACTAAGTTATGGACAAAGTGTTATAGAATAAGGGTTAGCAGTAATAAGATTTATGCTAAGGCCTGTAGCATTTAAGTAGAATTTGTTATCAATATAAAAACTTAAAGTGTTTTAAGTTTGAGTGTATATCAAGTGCATATAATGCCAATCAGAATAATGTTATATCATTTCAATTAATTAAGATCTTAGAGCTAGATTTCTTGTTGAGGCTGAACTTACTATATAAAATTACATATTTATATTAGCTCCTATTAAATATTCTTGCAATTAATAAATATTATTAAAATTGAATTACATAAATGTGCCAGCTGGCTTATTTTATTTTAATAGAATCCAAAATCCAATGGTAAAACTTTAGGCTGTACTTTAGCCTGTAAATCCACCAGCATTATGTAGAGGAATTTAAATTTAATTTGCATAATAAATAGATAAAGGTAAATAAACTTTTTTATAGCAGTTTTACGCAGATGTATTATCAATATAAGTCTAGTTTTATCCACAATAATAATTATTCAATTAAATAGATGGTGTTTTTGTAGAAGGGAATGAAGTTTCATCGATAGCTGTATTTATTTAATCTTCAGCCATTTTAATTTGTTTATCATAATATATTAATCGAATAGAATCATATCTAGGATTATTGTTAATATCATAATATATCAGCAATTTGTCTTTTAAATTGAAATAATTAACAGCCTTGTTTTACATTTACATGGCTGAGTAGGGTTTAAAATAAATATTCCAAATTCTTATGAATCTAAAATAGGTTTAATTATTTAATTATAAGTTTATTGATATTCCATTGCTATTTGGTAGTGTTAATTAAAGGCCCATATAAGAAAAACTTAGAGATTCTATAAATTTTCCATTCCAATAAATTTTTATTAAGGAATCAGAATAACTATATGAAATAAATACATGATTAACATCTATGCTTTGTTATAATCCATATGAATTCACAGTTCTAAATATCTTAGTAGTCGTGGTAGTATCAGTATATTAAAATTCAATGAAATATCCGTTCTAATCATTTAGAGTAGTCGATTAGTCCTAAATAAAATCAATTTTTATAAAATTTCCAATCAAAATAAAGTTCGTTTTATTTGTATCATAAACTGATTAATACATAAATTCTATAGACCAATCTTAAAATTTAGTTTCGATCAAATAAGAAGAAATAGAAGTTCCAGTTAAGACAATTGCCTAGTATTATTCAAAATAGTTTTAGTCTAAACAGATTAAGATCTATAATATTACATTTTTAATTCTCATCATAATATATCACATTAGAAGAGGTTTCTTGAATTAAAGCTCCATAAGCTAAAGAACTATAAGACAAGCTTCCTGATGATTACTTTAGATTTAAATTTAAATAAAATCTATTCGAAGATTCAAAGGTGTAATATCTGTATAATAATGAATTCGTAAAGAAGTCAAAATATCTATTGAAATTTTATAATCTTGGAACAGCTATAACTGATCTATAGATTCTTAAATGACTCACTCTACCTAATAGCTCTCCTGATCCACTTGAATTAAATCTATTTCCTATATTTAATTTGTTGCTTAATGGATACGACACCAGTTAAGTTACTGCATGATTCATCATTTTTGATTAGTCATGACCAGTAAGTTATCCCTGAAGATTATCTGAATCTACATATTACCTAGTCACGGTAACTAAAATCCACCTTTAAACCATTAAATTAGATAAACTTTCGATTTTATAATTATTCCCATGGAAAGAGCAGAATAAATCTATTTTAGTATTAGGAATATCAACATAACCACCTATTTATATCATTTATTCAATACCTAAAACATATTAAAATATAAGAATTACTTGATCCAGTATTTAAACTAATCATAACCTAATTAGTGCCCTATATAGTTTGATTATCTAGCCAAACATAAAAAGAAATTGTAAAATTTTCAGTATGAGGCAATCCAGTAGTTGTTGTTAAATCAGAAAAAAGTGAGGTTATTGTAACTTAGCTTTGATAACTAGACCAATAAAAGATTTATTTTGCTAAAAAAATTATTAATAATTATAAATATACGTATGCAGGCGTTTTGTATGAAATCATATATTTAGTTGCCATCTTCAGGACAAAATCTTGGAACTAAATAATCTCTTTCAATTAAGAAGCCATTGCTAGATGAAGCTATAGTAAAAGCTGTAGATATTTTATTTCTGTTTGGGGCTATTGAGTCAGTTAATACAGAATATTTTCCATCATTTAATGAAAAGTAGAACAATGCTGCTTTTTTAATATAATACTCACTAAAAGCCGTTTATTTAATCTCATTACTTGAAAGTTTATATTTCAAGAAAAATATATTTTTAATACTAAGACTTGTAACTGTATTATAAATATTTGATGAACTTCCAATATAAATAGATTAACCTATTGGCCAATTATATCCAGATATCGTAGTGTTTTAGAAGAATGAATTAGTTGTAATAGCTTCGATAATGAAAAATTATAAAATTCTTTTGTCATTTGTAGAATCCAACTAAACTGTCTAAGTTATTAGAAGCCATAAGCTGTTATAAGATTACACATCATTTGAATTTAATTAAGTTCCTAAGAGAGCTGATTGCAGAGTGACATCTGTTGAACTTATCGAAATTTTTATTTAAAATGGTCCATCCAATACATATTAAGTTTTTGCTGGCCCTGGAATAAAATATCCTTTAAACCACAAGTTAATTGTATATTCATTAGGTTCTTTAAAGTCTAATTAATAAATTTTCAAATTTGAATCAATTTTCCTAGCCTTTAATACTGAATTTTAATCTAAAAATCTATTTAAGAAAAAAATTACTTGAGCATTCTTTTCTGCTTCCTAATTAAAGCAATCCATCCTAGCATATCTCAAAGTAAGAGGTATTATCAAACATAGATGTTTAAAGATGAGTACTATTCAAGCTTGAGGTCAAATATAAAGTTGTCTAGGGATAATTTTAGTCTTTATTATAGTCATATAAAAAACTTGATCTACTTCCTGTTTAATCAAACTTAAAGTAGACTAATATCTTAGTAGAGTACTCTAATGCTAGGGGCGCAACTCTTCCATGGAATTATTTGGCAACTGTTAATTAATTACCCTTCCAGATTCTAAATTCGAAAACTTTTCCTTTTAAATTGTAAAAGAACCTAACTTCTCTTTAGATTAAATCATATGCAGATGAAGAATAGCTAGGTAAATTATCACAAAAATTATCAATGCATAGTTAAAAGCTGTTATTACTACAATATAATATGACATGATTCCAATTTGTGCCTGTATTAAACTTCCATTATTCAGAAAATTAATTATAGTATTAAGATAAAGAACTATTGTAATTAGGATTATTATTTTTAAATTCACTTAGAAATGATATATTTTGGCAAGTCTAAGGAATCTCATAATTGTAAGTATAGTTATTTGTAAATGAAGGAACTATGTTTCCAACTGAACTCATTAATCCGCTTGGCTTTGAAATTACTCTAAAATCTGGATGGCCATATTTTGTATCAAGCGTACTCTCTGGCTGATAGTAGTAAATATTAGTTTAATAAGTGAATTTTTTCGGAACAAACCATGAAGTTTTAGCAAAGGTATAGCTTCTTTTCAAATTATATTCAGCTCTTACATTTACTAATCTAGTACTTTATGTTAAAATAATATCTGGATAACCAGAATCTAGGGTAATACTGGCTTAATATTTTGTTAAAGTACTTATATCTCTATTATAAATCTATGGATAAATTAAAAATGTAGATATATCCGTGTTAAATACAGTGAATGTAATTGATAAATGACTTGTAATTTAACTATTTTTAACTAAACTAGTTCCAATTTAATTAGGTGGAGTATCATTATCATAAAAAGTTGTGTAACAATTTGTTGGTAATTAGAAATTTAAAGATTATGTGTATACAGTACCAGTATAATTTTAATTTGATGCAGTATTATCTACACAATCTAGCTCAGGATTTCCCGTACTCTATAAATCTAATTCTAAATTAGTTGCTTAATTTAATTTAATTTTGCAATTACCTGTTCCTATAAACAGATCGCATTATATCTAAGTTAAATCAATATTATTCATTTCAACATCGCATTATTTAGCATCAGTGCAATCTAATTTTATCCCAGTTTGCACATCATTCAAAGAGTCGCTTATAATTAAAGAGCAAGAATCAGATTATTTACAATTCATCTCTAAATTATCTAAATTATCTGCTTTAATATCACAGTCTGTTGAACCCATACAATCTATATAAATTCCACTTTAATAATTAGTATTTGTAATGTCAGAAAGTTAAGAAATTTGACATAAAAGATTATTTTAACAATCAAGGTAAAAGTTTTTTATTTTTGATGCTTAGATTTTGCAAATAGTAGATGCTGGAGCAACTGTATCTCTACAATCTATGTAAATCTCACTTTAAGAAGTTATAGCCCCTGAATCTTCTAATATAATATTGCAATCAGCTCCATTCAAGCATGATATTCTTAAATTAGATGATTAATCTGATTTAACATAGCAGTTTATAGTATTTGTGCAATCAACTTCAACGTAATTAGAATTAGATATTAACACTGTACAGTTATCTGCATTTTTGCAATCAATCAAAACATATTTTGAAGATGATACTGTGGCTGAACAATTCTTTCCATTTTAACATTTTAGATGAGAAAAAATTTATGAGTTAGTATTGTATGTTGTAAAAATCTTAATCGGATTATTTTTAAAAACAACACTGCAAGTTGTATTAGAATCAGAACAATCAATAAAACAGCCATCCATAAATGAGCATTCAGTTATACACGTGGCACTATTTTTACAATTAACAACTGGATAAATATCAGTTAGTGTACTATAGGTAGAATTTTACAGATAATTTTCACAATATTTTGCAGAAGAGCAATCAATCATACATTGGAGTTATTTCAGACAATAATTCACGCATAATTAAGCTGATGAGCAGTCAATTAAGTTATAGTTTGCTTCATTATTGGGTAAGGATGTTAAGGTATTAATGCAACCTTAAGGACTAACATTAAGTGAGTTTGTACAGTAAATAAAGCAATTTGGAGAATTTTAGCAAGTATTTGTTATATTTCCAGCAGATGAATCTGCATATATTACCGAATAACCAGAGACTGAAGCCACAGAATTTTTAACTAAGTAAACACTATTAGCTAGACTTTGATAAGCATAAATTAGGCAATCACTGCTAGCCAAACATATTGCTTGGCAATATGCAGAGATACAAAATATTATGGGTGTCAACTATGTTGAAGAACTCTTAACAGTATTTTTAATTGTACTAACACATTAGTATCCAATACCATATGAGCAATCTATAATACAGCCTTATACATAATCACAATAATTAACACATCCTCTTGAATTTCTACAATTAATGTAACTATCCCAAGTAGCACTACTAAATCCATATGCAAAAGTATTATTTTTACAGGAATTTATAGTACTTTCACAATCAATAAGTGCTCTTGCAAAATATTAAATGGAGTTATAGCAATATCCATTAGATTAAAGATAATAGCATGAAATATAAGGATAGTTTTAAGTAGTAGCATATGTAGAATCACTTAAATAACTATATGTGCTTCCTATTGAGTTAGTACACATCACTTTAAAATTAGAAGGATAGGGACTACAATCTATATATATTTAAACTGAGCTAGTAATTGTGTTTACACATACTTATCCAGTTTATCCATCGCATTTAATTATAGAATATTAAGTTTCATTGCTAGTTGTGTAAGACGCTAATTAAGTATTAGCGGATGAAGTAATTATATTAATGCAATCTTATTGATTGCATTCAATCAAGAAATCGTTTACACCATTTAGAGTATTACTACATTTGTTAGTGTTAAATCCATAATTTGAGCATTAAATGTATATTCCATCTGCATAATTTGTTATTGTATTTTAACAAGTGCCTTGATATGAATAACAGTTTACTCTTGGATAAATTTTCTATTAGGTAATACTTGATGTTGTTGAATTTAATGAATCAAAAGAATTTTTGCATTGAGATGTCGAAGATGATGAAATACTGCAATCAATATAAATTGGATTATGGCTATAAATGTTATTCACACAGATATTTGTATTTTTGCAAACAATATAAGAATACTAAGATGTATTTGTATAATCCCAATACTCTTTGAAGCTAAGGAGATAAGTATCATTTATTGTATTTTCACAGCCAAGAGTATTTGAAGAGCAATCGATATAAAATTCCTTAGAATCTTATATAGTATTGATGCATTTCGAAGTACTAAAAGCACAATTTATGTATGGAAAAAAAGAATAATCAGGAGTGCTCATTGTAGAAGTTATATATTAAGGACTTGTTCTATTAACTAAATTTACACAAGTTCCCTCGCACACTATATAGACTAAGGGAGTATTATATATTGTGTTATTACAAGTAGAATTAGATTAGGAGCAATCTATATAACTTTGAACAATTTTAGTTCCACATTTATAAGGATATTATGAAAAAGAAACACTAGGAATATCTTTGATTGTAGTAACACAATCCTGAGCTTTTTAGCAATTAATTTAGCAAAATACTGAATTAGTGCAATGGAATTAGCAATCACTTGTTGAATTTGAGCAATCCATTTTATTGAAAATAGTATCACCTGGTATACAAATAGTATCGGTATAATTAGTAATAGTATTATAAATACTACCAGAACAAGATGTACTATTATTACATTTTATTATAGTAGCTGGAGTTTACTTTGTAGTATATCCTGAATATTACGAATTTGTACCATTGATAATTTATGGAGTTGTAGTGGGAGAGGTTGACCTATAAAAATTTTCATAATAAACTGAGCATCCATTTGAATTATAGCAATCTGCAAAGAAATCTAATACATTTTTTACAGATATCTTTGAGTTTACAGAATTTTATGCATAAACTACAGGATAAAAATTCAATTAACCTCCTGTTGAAGCTGTAATACCATCAACTGTTACTCTATTTGCAACTTACCAATGAGAACTCCCTTACTACAAATTAATGAAATAAAAGCTTCCACCATTCGTTGAATTAAAATCACAATCTTTAGATTAGTAGCAATTAACATAAGAGTAGGCTGCTTTTGATGAAAAATAATTAATATCAGTTTAAGCTGTTGAGCCATATATATTTACTTTGCAAGCAGTCGAATTAGAGCAATCTAAATTAAAGTAATTGACATCGGTAAAATTAGCTGCACACTCATCATTTATTTTAGAGCAGTCGATTATTGGATACATAGGAGGATTAATTGAGAGGTCAATCGAAGAATTGCTAATAGTTGATTAGCATCTAAAAGCATCAGCGCATTATATTGATATTAAATGAGTATTCTATATATTTTAATAGCAAGTTCCATTGTTTTAGCAATCAATTATTGAAAACTATGTCCATCCTGAGCATTATGGTCCATAAATTATATTAGTATTACAAGAACTACTATTTTAACAGTAAACTGCAAGTTAACCCATCAATGAGGAAGATCCAGTCTGATCTAAGCTTATAGTACTGCTTGATGTTGGGGCATATATTTTATGAATAATACTAGAACTTAAGCAATTTTTATTGAAATTTCTAGGCTAGTTGATATATATTTCACAATTAGTTGCCTCTTCGCAACTAGCAGTTACAAAATCAGCATCCTAAAAAGTAAAGGATGTGCCTTATGACTAATAGCCATTTATATAGTTTGTTGAATAATAACTGCCCATGATTTAATTATAGCTTGATGTAATATTTCCTTAACAGCTTGATGATTATGCACAATCGGCTATAAAATCTTTCGTGATAGTTGCTTATATATTACATCCTGTTGCATTTACACAACTTATTAATGATTTAGAAGCAAAAGCAAAATCTCCAGTTACATTCTATATATAATTATATGATGAATCTATATTTATTTAGCATGATGTTTAAACATTATCGCAATCTGCAAAATAATT
Organism: Paraurostyla sp. PUJRC_G6; assembly: GCA_001272965.2. Lineage (NCBI taxonomy): Eukaryota > Ciliophora > Spirotrichea > Stichotrichida > Amphisiellidae > Paraurostyla > Paraurostyla sp. PUJRC_G6. The sequence continues at coordinate 16,048 of LASR02016835.1, forward strand.
ATTTGAATTGTTTTAGAAATATCCGATGCAAGAATTACCATAATTTCCACATGTAAAATAACTATTTTAAGAATAATTAAAGTATCCAGTGCAATTAATTGAATTTTCACAATAGATTTAGCAATCTTGGATATTATAACAAAGATTTTCGCAATTTTATGAATTTTGGCATAAATTTTAACAATACTAAGATCCGTTATTAGCAGGCTAGCAATTTTAATAAAGTGAAGAGCAATAATTAGAATAACGGCAGTCATGCACATTTTTCATATAGCATTAAGCATATACATAAGTATAAATCCATGAGCTCCATACATTAACATAAAGTGCTGGGTAAGAAATATTATCGCTTAAATAATCATGCAAATCTTATTTTAATCCAGTATAAAATAGTGTAGTATTGTCATTATCATTATCTTTTTTTATCCAAAAGTCAGTAGTCCATTCCCAAGGTGAAATTGTAGTATTATCAATTACAAGAAAAGTTGAATTTACAAAGTTAAAATTGTACTACTAATCTTATCTCATATAAACTGAATTAAATGGTTAATATAAAACACAGCCATTAATAGTTATTCCAAATATATAATTTGCTGTACATCTTAAAAATTATGTGGTAGGAATCTGCCATTCAAAATAATTTGTATTAGAAATATCAACAGGATCATTTGAATTTATGCTATAATCAAATATCTTTGTACCATAATTTTATAATTCATAATTAAATTTCCAATAAGCAACAACAGCAGGAAAATTTAAAGTAGTGACATCAGTCCTTGAATATCTCATTTAACTATTATATGATCTATAAGTATCCCATATTTTAAAATCAGAAACAAAAGCTTAAAAGTAACTAGATGCTGATTATAATTAGAGTATTTGTATAGATCCTAATGGATTTTAAATTGGACCAGAAAATGATGGGAAGCAATTTTAAATATATATTTGAACTAATTAAGCTGAAGGTGAATATTTATTAACTTGCTGGAAAGTACATTTAGAATTAGGCTTATAAGAGATTGAGTAAAAGTACCAATAATTCAGTTAAAATGGTGTGACTGTAGGAACCGTATTATTTTAAGAAAATCCAAAAAATTCCAAATTTATTGTGTTCATATCTTCTTTGATAGATGGCCTGAATAATCCTTAATTTACTTGATTCAAAGAAAACAGATAGAGAGTAAAGTAAGTTGGCAATGATTTTAAATTGAACCATAGTTCTATCGATATACCTTCATCAAAATGTGAGATTCTTTGTGGATTCCATAAGGTTAAGCCTTATTATTTTATAAGTAGAGAATAACTAGGTATTGATGAGCTTGGAGGTGAAGAAGCAATTGATGATGTGTATAATTAATCTAAGATATTGTCTGTTTTCCATAATTATGTTTAATAATTAAAGCAATGCTCTTTGTAGTATGATGAATCATAAACAACATCGCCGTCTAGTACTTTTTCAAATTTAAAATATCTAAGCATATTTTTCTTGCTCAGTATGGTTGATTTAATGCTAAAGCTATTAGTAAATAATCTTACTTCATTCTTTCGTTTTGAAGAGTAGAGTATGGAATATAAACATTCCACAAAACAAATTAAGCAAAATTAGTTTGTGAATTAGATGAACTGCCTCCGAATTTTAAGAATGATTAAAATGACTACAAATTTATGATTGAAAACTTACCATAAATAAAGGAAGCTGAGGTGTCCTAATTTTATATGTAGAATCTACAAAGAACTCATTTTAAGAACCGCTATTGGTAAGTCCAACATATTGCCAAGTGCTTTGCAAAATATTAATTTCTGTACTGATGCCAGTATTCATCAAATTTGTATTTGAGAAGTCTATTTTCTAAGTAGTCTTTGTAAAGATTACTATTGCTTTTGTCAACTCTAAAACTAATTGGTCAGATGAAAAATCATCTTATTTTATCCATAATACTGTTGAAAATTTGTCGTAAGAGTGCATGTCAGGTGGTTTACAAATAAGCATTTTTCCACCTAAAGTTTAAAAAGTGTCCATGTAATTTTCTATACTATTACTAAAGTAAACTTACGTTAATAGCTTAAACTAGTGAATTAAGATATAATTAGCATAATTAATACGAGATGTAAATTTCATTAGCAAGAATTAAAACACTTTAAATGGTAGCTTTAGATAATGGATTTTATAGTTAGCATATTTGTGATCTTTAAATATATAATTTAAGTTAAATCTATAAAGTAGTATCTATTAATTAAATTACGTATTTAAAATGAAAATACAAATTTTACGCACTTGGGGTTTTGGGGTTTTG
>LASR02018762.1:0-12478 GCA_001272965.2 Paraurostyla sp. PUJRC_G6
AAACCCCAAAACCCCATAAAGTAAGTATATTTGAAATTTAATAGAGGACAAATATATTTAAATTTAAATACTAGCAAAAATGAATTAAGAGATATTGGACCAATAAACAATACTTTCAGAGTAGAATGATAGTAGTTTTCCCCTATCTCATAGGAATTTTAATTCTATCTCCTAGCACAGACATTTTCTAAGTTCTACTTCCATCAACACCACTCCAAATCACCTGAGTAGATCTAATAGAACACCTTTGGGCAACAAAAGAGATAGAAGCTAACATAGTTCAATAAGGAAAAGTATTCTTAGTGAGACTATCAATAAAAAGTATCATTAAACCTTCAATAGTTTATAGGGAAGAAGATCTGTTAAAAAGACTGAATGATCTATAAGGAATAGGAGCAAACCAAAACACTTTAAAGCAATCATCAAATTCTAAATCTTAAGCATAATTTCAAACTGCAAATTTAAATTAGCAAAAAGAATTAAACAATAACTACCTCTACAGTACTTACTAAGGTGTTATAGAATCTGAAAGAGAACTACAGGAGTCCTAATAAAAATTACAAAATCTTTCACCGGGGTCTTAAAATAAGTATTCAGAGTTAGCACTAAATGAATATGCTGCAAAGGAGGATGATCATAACCTAATGGAACGATTAAGAAAGTAATATTTGTCAAGTCCAAAAGAAATACATTAATCGCCAAAGCCACCTACTTAAATCTTTATGCAAAATTAAAATTAGGTCTACGAACAATAAGATCAGCTCTCATAATAGTCTAATTATACAACAAATTATTCAGAGCCTATCTAAAAAGTAAAATAATATTCAAATATGCAAATTAATTAAGAACCTCTTTATGAGCAATAATTTCTTAATTAAGATTATATTAATTAAAAGTTAGTCCAAAAACAATATTAAGTGCCTTAACTCCAACCACATCATTTAGAAATCAAGGATGATAAAGATTTATTGGAAGACTTAGAAGATGACAAGAGAATGTTTGAGGAAATAGAAAGAGAGTTGGATTCAATGAGGCTCATTAAAGGGTAAAGTAATGATGACTAATTGATTTTACTGAAGAAAAAGAAAGTTAAAAGAGGCTTAAAGTAAAAGTAAGCTCAATAATAGCCCAATAATAGCAACATCAACAAGATTAGATCGCCAAGACAAAGCTAACCTTTATCGCCGTAGCAAAGGTAAATGTAGTAATATGAAATGATTGAAGATCAGAAGAAAAAAGTCGGAAGAAAAAGATGGGAATTAGAGGGAGATTAAGTCATGTTTAATCTAAGCACCAATAATGAAGAATAATGGATAAGAGTTAATGATATTCTTGCCAAGCATAAATTTCCAAAGATCTAAATGGAAGCTAGAGAGAATAAAGTAATATATTTTAAGTTAAACTTTAGTATGGGCCAATTGAATAAAGTGTATTGCAGACTCTTTTCAGTTTAACGACAGAACTTAGAAACTTATAAAAGAAAGTTGAAAGGGGAGATTATGATGAGTTATAGAAACTTGAGAAGGATCTTAATATGTAAAAAGATATAACTTTAAAATAAGAGCAAGCAATCTTTGTAAATTGATCTATAATTATCTTTATAGAAATATCAATAATAGATTGAATTTTTAAAATCTTAGGATAAAAGAGAATACATAGACACTTAATAATCCAGTAAAAAATATGAAAAGCAACTAAAAGATATGAAAAATAAGATGCAAGTGAGCGAAAATCTAGTATTAAAGAAATAAATGGAACTAGATTTACTCAAACAAAAGCTAGAAAAAAGAATGAATGAAGATGAAAAATACTTAATTAGAAGTAGAGTTATGTTTGAAAAACATTTTGGTAAGTAAGCCCGTGTAGGAGAAGAGAAATATGTAAACTTTTTAAAAATGTATGAAATTTAAAGAGAAAAATAAGACAAACAACTTGAAGCTTTAGAACGTGAGGTTTCAAGGTTGAGTACTCAAAATCTTGAATTAGAGAATGAGAATTACGCTCTATCTAAAGGTTAAATGCCAGCCTAAGAAGCTCATTATTTCAAAAAAGGTGATGGTGGACTATCTTTACAGCTGAGAGAATAAGAAGATAAAAACTATAAGCTATAAGAGGCGCTGAAGAAAAGTGCAGAAGATTTTAAGGACCTTTTAAGAGAAATAGAGAAACTTAAATCTGTTATTAAGGATAGAGAATAGTAAATGTGCATTATGGAGTAAGAGATGAAGCAAAGACCTAATCTAAGCAGCCAAAAAGTCACATAGATTAAAATTTAAAATTTGGAATAAGAATTGGCAAACCTATAAAAAGAGAATGATTCTTTAAATAATGAAATTATGATGCTTAGGAATGAGAAAGGAGGACACATTAAATCAGCAAATAGTGGAAAGGACTAAGGTGGGTTAATTGTAAAAAATATTAAAGGGTTCTTTAGTGCTGGAGATGCAAAACTAATTATTGAAGAAATCCTTGATATCTTAAAATTAGAGACTGATGATCCAGTCTAATTGATAGAGACAGTCAGAAAATTAGAAAAGGTAGTAAAAGCTGTACCCAGAATGGAAAACTTTATTTAGAATATAAGTAAGCAACTTGGTGATGATTAAAGCTAACCTTTACCAATAGAATAAGTAATTCCTAAATTACAATATTGGAGAGATCTAGTTCTTAATTAGACTTTTCCTCTCTAATAATTCAAGAGGGACTTGACATTTTTACTTTTCTAAAGAGATAATATATAGTTACAAAATATGGATTTACTAAAAGAAGTTGAGAGATTATACATAGATAAAGAGCATTTCAGATCATAACTAAATCAGGAAACAGAATCATAAAGGGCCTTAAAGTATATACTAGAGTTATTTGAAGTTCAAGACCCTCATAGTTTGATAGAGAAGGTAAATCAGACATTTATATATGTTAATGAATTCAATGCATTCATGAAAATTGTTAGAGGAATCCTCAGAATGGATCAATCTGTCACAGTTACAACATGTTTGAGCACTGTAAGGAATATTGTAATGAATTATACTGGGAGTTTGTGATTTAAAACAAAAAAATTTAATAAGATATACATTTTAATTTATAATGCAAAAGTTAAATATTATAAATTGTCATTTTCCAGTGACGTCTTCACCTACTCTTCTCAAAAGTGCTCTTCCAAGTGGCTGGGAATATGATAAATCAAAGAGCAAGCTAAACGTTAAAGAAGCTAGTAGAGTTTTTAAACTTAGTGAGTTCCCAGAACAAAGAGAAATCCTTAAGATTCTCAAATAGAAATAAATATTTGAGTATATTTTGTAATTCATATTATCTTTAGACCTCATTTATATCGTGAGCTCAACAGAGAAGAAGAAAGAATTCTTATAAATAATTAACTTATTACACTTCATAGTGAAATAATGAATAGAAAAATTATGACAAAAGAATAGATCATCGAGGATATTGAGAAATATTTATTATGCCATCATATTCCTAGGGGATAATCTACTGCTCTTTTAATTAAGCAAAGTAAAATAAATTCATTTTTAACCACGTCATCACAGATGTTCACTTTGGTTTATATGTGAAACTTTTAAAAAACTTAGGAACAGACAAGCACTTTAAATACATTGAAAGAGCAGTCACTTTAGAAGACTTTGCATGCTTTTGTATGACAGAGTTATCTCATGGATCTAATGTATAAGGTTTGAAAACGACTGCAACATATGATCCTAATACAAAAGAATTCATTTTGAACACTCCATCAGATGAGGATATGAAATTTTGGATAGGAAATTTAGGCAAATCTGCTCATGTAGGAGTAGTATTTGCCTAACTTTATACTTAAGGCAAGAGACAAGGAGTACATCCTTTTGTGGTACAGTTTAGAGATAGAAAATATCATTAACCTCTCCCTGGCTTATTGATTGGTGATTGTGGAGCTAAAATAGGTCTTGTAATTAACATTAAATAATTTTATTAGCATGGTGTTGATAATGGATTCATAAAATTTTCAAATTTCCGAGTTCCGAAAGATGCCTTACTAGACAAATTCTTTTAAGTCGATGACGAAGGAAACTATAGTTCAGTCATTCCTACTAAAAATAAAAGATTCGCTTTTATTCTTTCTTCTTTAATTGTGGGAAGGATATTAATTACTGTTGGATGCGTTGTAAATAAGTCTTTATTAATTTCTTATCCTAGAATTATGGTGTTGCTTTCCTAGGCAAAGCATTGAGATATTCACATTTAAGAAGATAATTCTCTCCAGATATGAAAATGTTTTCTTAAGAGAGCACTTTAATATCTTATTAACTTCATCAATCTAGGCTAATCCCAAGATTTGCAAGAATGTTTGTTTATAAATATGGAGTAGATGAGTTAGTTCAACTATATTTTATGAATCGTGACAGCTTACTAGAACCAAAAAGCAATTCAACTGAGCTAAAACTTATTCATGCCCTTGTTACATGTGCGAAATCTCATTTAAGTTCTACTTGGTAAAAAGACTTAGAAGAAATCAGATAATCTTATGGAGGCTTAGGTTATTCTTTTTATTCAGAGGTTAGCTCAATTTTAAATGATAATGATGTTAATTAAACATGGGAAGGCGATAACAAAGTATTACTTCAATAAACTGCGAAGTTTGTTCTTAAAAATGCTTAGAACGCTATGCAAAGTAAACCTCTTTAACATGAGCAAATTAATTATTTAAAGGAATATTTTGATGATATTGAAGGTTTTAAATCAAAAATTACAGATGACCTTAGAAACATAGAAAATATTCAAAGAATATTTAAAGGCATCACTGCCCAAACTACATTCAAAACTTTGATGTATATTTAATCAAGTATTGAGAAAAAAGGAATGTATGACGCTTACTTAGAAAGCCTTCCTTTCCATTAAAATGTAATGTCTATTTATTTTGGCGAGGTTTTCTTTTTAGAAGCTTACCTAAGAAGAATATCTTTGATTTAGCATAAAGAAACTAAAGATATCTTTGAAAAGCTACTTATACTTCATGCTAACTATATGATTGCAGATAGGGCTGGAGACTTTAGAGATGGCGACTTCCTTTCTTCAGATCACATTCAAGCAAGTAAAGAAAATGTCATTGAAATCTGCAAAGAATTAAAAGATGAATTGATTCCATTGACAGAAGTTGGGGATTTTTACTACTACAACATTTATGCACAGCCAGATTTTTATGAAAGATTCATATCAAAAGTAGTCTAGGCAAATCAATCATTTGGAAAGCTAGAAAACAGACATTTAATTTTAGCAAATAACAAGTGATTATGATTATCTTATGGATTTAAAATTTAAAGAATAAATTATCTTTTGTATAATATTATTATAATATTTAATGGATTACAACATCAGTAATATGAATCATTTCTCGTTTCAATCCGATAATTCAATGCAGGATTGTGCTGATTATCCGACATCTGAAATATTCAAATGCAAATTCAACTTATTCAATTAGAGAGATTTCCCTCTCGAAGCTTTTAGGTAATTTTTTTACATAATATGAGCAGATAATGGTTTACTGCATTAATATCATTATCTATGACTGCTTACTTTCTATATTGCTTAAGATAACTTTACAAAACTTAAAGAAATCTAACCTTTGACTTTTTAATGATTGCTATAGAAACTATTAAAGTATTTATATATATATTTAAAATTTTATTTTAGTTAGTTCTTTTATTTCTTCATGAATTTATCTTTATATAAATGATAACTCTACTTCTGATTATGATTTTCTAATCATAAATTAGAGCAATTGTATGTGCAAATTTTATTAAGAAAGGTTTTATTATAGCAAAACAAGAAAATAGATTGAATCTGTAAGGATAGATATATTCTTAATTTATATAATATTAGATTTTACCTAGTATACTATGGTATTATTGTTACATCAAACTTAGTGACTATAATATTAGCTGTTGTTCCAGCAACAAGAATATCTTGTGAGTATAACTTGTTTAGTACTATTTTATCTTAACCATGCTTTAGCTTATCATTGGTTTATAGTATGCGGAGTTGATATAATACAATCTGTTTTAATTTTGATATCCTCTTACTATATAATTGATTTTTTGAGAGCAAGAAAAATCGAAGAAGGAGAAAAATTTGGTCAGATGGAGGATGATAAAATATACCAATGCTTAGAAGCTCAAATTAAAAGACTTGCAATATTCTACTTGGCTTTTTCATTCATAGATTTAATGCTTCTTGGAATAGGAAATATCATTGATAGCAATGAAGATTTCATATTTGATTGCGTTTCAACTTGGTATCTATTAACAATAAAAAATGCAGGAGTATGGTTTAATCTTTTTCATGGTCTATTTTTCTACCTTTTCTCTCTTTTGATCTGGTATATCTTTTATAGATTACCTGATAACTATGGTCTTATAAGGAAAAAAGATGCTTAAGATTTGAGAATGACAAATTTCTACAAGAGTAATATTTCATCAAATCTTAAAGAAACCGAAGTTATGGAAGAGTTCATGAAACTAAGCTAGCAGAGCGAAGCACCTCCTTAATCACCCACAAAAATAAGAAAGACATCAGCAATTGCAATAACAGATACTCAAGTTATGACGAGTCCGAACTAACTTCATAGAGCTCAGACTGTTATAAACAGATATGGAGGCACATAAATTGCTGGTGCAGCTACCAATAATCTTTTAAACAGTAATGCTACAACTGCTGGATTTCAATAGACATAAATAGGTGATCCTTAAATATAGCACACTACACCACCACAATATCAATCTGTCCTCAGCACAAATCCAAATAAGAGAAATAAAAAATATGATATATTTAATAAACCTTAACTCACTGGAAGTACATATTCTAAAAGAAAGAATAGTAAGTATGAGGATGAGAGTTGATAATTACCCATCTAAAAATTAATATTTTATATAAAAATTTACCTTAACTTTAAAGTACAAAAATAAATTAAGTTTCTAAGTAAAAATAATCAATTTTTCAGCATATTAAATATTTTAGAGTTTTATTTCATTTCTTTGAATATACTGTTAGGTACTAGATTGAGAATTCCTCTACTTCTCCAAGTAGTCTCATTTAATTAATTTATTATCCTAGGAGTTGAAATTATCTAAGCGAGAAGGAATATCAAAATGAAAACTATGAACACAATCTTAATTGTATCATTTTTCTATTATTTCAAATCATTTATATTAAAATCCCAATTATCATCAATCATATCGCTTACACTTGATAGATAGGTTTCAGAAAATACAAAATATTTCTCTAAATCTAATGAATTCATTATTTTCACACTAGCATTATTCTATCTCTCAGTAGAAGATAAATTGAATTTTGAATAGAAATTGATAAATGAGAAAAGTGCAGACTTCATTCCTTATTTTAACATTCCTTAAGAAAATGAACTACAGTTAGTTAGGTTATATTCCAAAATAAGTATATCACAAAACTTTGGCTGATCTATTTAGTGATAAAAAGAGTAGAAATGATTAGTGAAAATAGGATGGCTAGAATCAAACTCCTTAATCTTATTTTCATTTTTGTAAAAGCTATCTAATGATTTGTATTCCTTGTCTTGAATATAGCTCTCTTTCGTAAGCATTCTTTCTCTAAAATACCCAAAAAGATTATTTATCTATATCTATCTTTAATAGCTTGAATCTAAGTGAAGAGATGTTTGCTAAATTTAATGCATAGTAGTATCTTAGAAGAGGATAGTGAAAAAGAAATAGCCCATAAGAAAAATTGTTTATATCAACACTGAAAAAATCTATTTCCAATTTCTGCTCTTAATCTTTTTGAATTATTCATATTTTCCTATTCTTTCATTTATATCTTCTTCTTGGCCACCGTTAATATCTATATTTTTTATATTTTATAGAAAATTTGGAGTCTCCTCAATTCTTTCACTTACTTAAGAGTTTTACTCTGATGATTAATCCTCTTCTTAAATATCTTGCTTTTTGATTTCAAACTTCTTTCTTCTAATTATCTCTTAATTTAAATTCTTTTTACTACTAAGCTTTTTAGAGAGAATTATTTATAATTTTTTCATTTAGCTATTATTTTTTGGAGATTTTTAATCATTATCATAATTTTCTTTATTTAAATTAGATAAAGGTAATTAAGTCTTATTCAATTAAATTAATTTAGGATTATCTTTAAATTAAATCTCTTAGAGAGAATTATTATTAGTAATAGCAATATCAAGAGTATTTTACTTTTTATGTTCTTTTAGCTATAGACCTTGGCTTAGTCTATACATTAGCTTTTATATATTCTTTTTTTGAAAATTTGATCTAAATTAAAACAATCTCTCTACAAACTCTTGCCATTATTTATCTAGATCATCATCATCGATTGATCCTCCTTAGTTAACTTAGTCACTAATAAATAGTCCTTGAAATTCATTGACTTCATTATCCAATTAATTTTTTAGAATTTCCAGCTAAGTGCTTTCATCCTTAATATTAAGTAAATACTATTAAAAAGCTTTGCATTTGGCATAGCTCGATCTAACATCTGATATTTTCACTTCAGAATATAGTCTTAATACTCCTACTTTGTTATTTTCTACTATTTAGATTACTAATAGCATTAGCGCTCCTGTTATAAACAAAGCAAATAAAGAGACTGATGAAAGCCAAATGATGGTTGTGTGATAAGAATTTTCTGTAGTTTGAAGTTGCTCAATTTAATTAGAAGCTTCTTATTCTATAGTCTTTATTAGTGATCTATAGCCTGTTTTTATTATATAATATGCACTTGTAAATGTATTGAGGTTATTATAAGTATTATTTTTTTCTATCTTCCAACTTATTGTAGGCATTTTTAACTCACTCTAATTTCTATTTACTAGGTCAAGTGCTTTAACGATATACTATCCAATAGAGTGACCATACTCCAACTAATATTGATATTAAGTACTCATCGAATTGATTTCATATACAGTAAGCATATACTATGTAACTTAATCTTTTGACAGCTAATTTGTTAATATCCTAATTTCTTCTATTAAGTCTTGATTTTTAGAGTTTAAATAATTAAATCTATCATTAAAAGGTAAATTTTATATTTATTAGTATGAAGTTTCAATATTGTTCGCTAAATTTAGCACTGACCTAAAATTGTTTTGAAGCTGTATAAATTTATTTTATAGTTTTAGTAAGCATAGTGAATTTTAGATCTGATTGAAAAAAATTTGAGTATCCTTAATCATGAAAGTAAAAGTTAAAGTTGTCATCAGAAGAATAAAAATCATGATAGAATACATAAATCTTTTGATAAAGCTTACTATTTTTGGTTCAACATTCTCAGTCATTTGCTTTTTGAAATCTTTAAGCTACTTGTTCATTGATTATACACTTGAGCCTGTTGAAGATTATGATGCAATATTCAAGGATGAAAAATGCGTATTTTCCTATGATTCAATATCTGAGATACTTATACTTAACTGCTTGATATTTGTGCTGAACTTATTAAAGTTAATTAATCTATATATCTTAATTTTGGCAAGATTTGAAAAATTCATGTCTACCCTTTGGCAGAACAGCTTTATCTCACCTTATTTATCCAAGAAGAAGTTAAACTCTTCATTGCTAAGGATTTCTCTGTCGACTTTTTCAAAAAGCCTGATTGTATTAAAAGTTATCATAGCACCTATTTCAGATAGATCGTCAGCTTTATCAGAAAAATCAGGAGATAAATATTCCAAATTAATATCTTAATCGAAAAGGCTGTTTCCATTAGTTGACATAAACATCTTAGGAAAAAGTCCAAAGTATGTTGTCATACCATAGGTGAAATTTTGAATATTATTTTCAGAATCGCAGATAATGTATTCTTAAGGCATTTTATTTAAATCAGAAGGACACTCAGGAGGAAAGGTCAAATAAGTGATCTTCTTAATTACTCCTATAAGCTTCAGACCATTGGTTAAGTTAGGAAGAACTTTGCTAAATAGAAATATAGGAACTAGGTATCCATCTTTATCTCTAGCAAATAATTCTCTTACTTTATTAAGAACGCTAGATTCTGCTTTCTCGAAGAATTTTTTAAGAAGATTGTAATGAACCTTTGCTATAACCTTTGGTATAATAGTGTTTATATCTTTTCCAATTAGTTCTTCAGGCTTATATCCCAATAAATTTTATACTTCTTCATTCACATATTCAATTATGCCTAATTTCTTACCTTCTGTTTTTAAAACAAAGATAGAGCAAAATGAGTTTTCTCCAAAAAGTAGATCTTCATTTTCATTTCCTATAATAAGCTTTTATTTCTATCTCAAATTTATTTTTTGCTAGCATGCAATTCTAAAATAATCATAAGCTTAGAACTCATTATTTATTATGTCACTTAGATATTTTGAATAATTTAATAGCATTATTATTTAAGAAGGATATATTTTCAAAAGATTATTTGCTATTTTAGTAATAGATTAATGATTCTCGCTTATTTGAATCCCTAATTCATGCATCTTAACTACATTTATTTCTTTTTCCATGAGCTCACTCCAGAATTTCATACAGAAAGATGTATTTTTTAGAATTAATTTCTAAAATTAAGAGAAGTTCTTCTCATATTCAAACACTGCTATTATATTTAATTTCCTTCCATATTATTGAGATTTTTCATGCTTTGATAATACAACTTTTTCTATTCTTCTTATATGCCTAAAAATAAGGAATTTCTAATACATATTGGGATCCTTATCTTATGCCATAATCAATTCAAAAAGTGATTAGAATTCATTCTTTATCTTTGAATAATAAAAGTTTGAAAGAATGTAATGAAAGTCAATCGTTTATGCCATTTTATGGAGATTTTTTTTCATCTAATAGCTGAGAAAATCAAACCATTTTCTAGTATTAAACTTATCAGATTCCAAAGGTTAAGCACTATGCTCATGATTTGATTTGATAATTGTTTTTTTAATATCATTCATATTCTAGGATTTTCTCAATTCAAATTTATCCATGAAAATATTTGATCTGACATATCTTTCTCTCTTTTAAAAATTACTAAACCTTCTAGTGGCCTTCATTAAATCTTTATCTTTTGTTTATTAATTGCCGATTGTTAGAATATTATCTTCATTGATAATATTGCATGGGCAATCCTCATCACCACATTATTGCATATGTGTTTATAGAATGCCTTAAAGAATAATGCTAGGTCTTTTATTATCTTGTTATATCAGTTTATAAATCTTTGATAAATATATCATAAGTTAACTGCTACTCTTTATATTGTTTATACCTTTAATTAGATGAATTTTAACTCTGTGATCTATCAATTAAATCATTAGCATTATACAAAGCAAGAAAATAATCAACTCCAATATAATATTAAGAACAGTTGAATTTTCTTAAAAAACAAAGGATGCCAAACTTATAAAGGTAGCCCAAATCTTTCCAAAATCAAAAGCGATTGAAATATTTTAAATCATTTCAGATTAAAACGTGGGCTGAATCAATCTGTCCATCAAACTTAATAAAAATATCACAAGAGCAATAGTATCAATTAATACTTTAAAATTTTTGCCATCACTATAAATGTACCAGAAAACATAAGAGATGTTTATGATTAAATTTAGAATCTAAGGCCTATTTGAGTATTGTGTCCATGGAATTTAAGAATCAGGATAAGGATCATTCATAAATATAAATTGAAATAAGGTTGCCACTAGCAATAAAATTAGATGAATAATTGCAATAACTGCCAAAACTATATATTAGGAGCTCCAACATTCTATATTTGTCCCAAGATGAATATTATCTTTATCTGAAATTTATTTTTGATCCTTAAATGATTAATTGCACACAAATAAATCTACGATGAAATACACTTATGGAATAGTCAAAAGTTCTTTTTAAATTATCATATAAAATGATGTGATTTTCAAAACTATCTTGTAAGCATTACTATTTTGCTTCTTTTACATCCCACTTATTTTCAGTACATCAAGTTCCATGCCACCACCTTCACCCATTAAAAAATTGATCAGTATAAGGCTAAAAAATATGATGAGCATAACAAAGAGTAGAATGAAGAAAAATATGTAAGCAATATAGGCTCTATTCAGCACTAATATTGGATAAATCTGGAATACATTCAGTATCTTATCATAAGCCATATAATCAACAGAATCATCAGTTATTTTAAAGTGAACATTAGAAAGTATAAAATACATCTATTACAGGAAGCTTAATAATAATACAATAGCATAAAGAATGGGTGTGAATATTTGTTCTTCTAGTAAATTGTGAAAGAAATTGTGTAATGAATCTCTAGCTTACTCAATATGAGGTTTTTAGGCCTGATCAAACTAAATTGAGTAGGATCCTAAATTTTATGAAGCATAAGTATCATTTGAAAGTTATCTTTAAGGTTTCAGCATATTAAGTTTGAAATTTTATTATAATTTGACTTACTGAAATAATCGATAATTTGGCTTGATGGGGTTTTGGGGTTT
>LASR02018832.1:0-12383 GCA_001272965.2 Paraurostyla sp. PUJRC_G6
CAAAACCCCAAAACCCCGTGAAATTGCTTATTTACTAATATGATAATTATAGATTTAAATAATAAATTAAAATGAATAGCCAATTAGCTTCATAACCAAAAGATTAAGCATATCAGTCAAATCAGTAATACGAACCACCAGTCATCCATAGAACCTCTAATTGCATTATTCTTGGTACTAATTAACCTCAATCAAGATTATAAAAGCAAAGAGTAACTTTAGCATTATGATTTTTATTTAGGATCTTTCAAACAAAGGATGGATGGCAGCTCAAGATAAACCTTATGTTGCTTTAGGGGAGTTTCAGAATGTAATCTCAGTGGTTGAGGGCCTCAAACAGCAAATCCCTCATGCAAAGGAAATGACTGCAGAGACTTAGAAAATGATATCTAAGGTAAAGAGATAGCAAAATCCTTTATTCAAGAGTGGTCGACCAGATCGTACTCTAAGAATATTAGCTAAGCAGCCAGAACAGATAGTGCCCAAAGTCACTCACAAACAAATAAATGTGAACGGAAATTTCATAGACCTAAAGGGGATAGGAGAAGTTGATTCTACTAGTATTATGAAGAAGATGAAAGCTATAGAGGAACAATTTCTAACAACAGCAGGTAATTTCACAGATCAAATGAAGTAATCAAATCAGAAGTCTCATTCTGTGCAACCCAAAATTAGCGATAATGATGATGTTAGTGCATCATATGAGGTCCCTGGAATATCTAACTAGAGACTGATCACACCTGCTTTGAAAAAGCTTATGAATACAAAAGATGCTAGCATATTCCTTAAAGAAGAGATCTAAGAGAGTTAATTAAGACTTAAAGCAGCCAAGTATGGTCACAAGTTAGAGGAGATCATCCCTCAATACAACTAGTCTTTCTACTTGCCTGACAAATCACTCTACTTTGAGAAGCAGAATCCTTACCTCTCTTAGTCTAGCAGTCTTAATAAGAATAATGCTTCTAAGACTGTGTATAATCCTAATAAAAGCTTTAATCAATCGGCATATAAAAGTAATATAGAGGCAGGGAACAGCGGTAACTATCATAATAATTCAGCATTTATAACAGAGCCATCTATGCTTCATCAATAATCTTAAAATGAGAATGATCAATAGCCTCCTCGCAAGTCACAGAATGTTTAGGATTATCTAAAGAAAAGAGCTGGATTATTTAATGGCAAGTCTTAGGAATCAGCAAGAAATCATTCTGAATTCTCAGATAATAACATTAAAAATAAATCTTTCTTCAGTTAAAAACCTTATCAAACTAACATACAGAGTAAAACTTTATACCAAAATGAGAGCTAGCAAAGAAATACCTTCTACTAAAAGGCATTCAAAACCTTTGATGGTGGAAATAAACTTTCTCCTCGTAAACCTTAAAAACTAAATGAACTTAGTCTCAAATATAAAGAAGGAATATCGAGGTTACATGAAAACCATGATGATATTAACACTAGAAACAGATTGCCACAAGTTGTGACAGGTGAATCATAAAAATTGAGGACTTCTTATTCATAATATTCTAGATAGAATAATTAACTTCAGCCTTATAACTCAGCTAATGATAATTAGATTAGGTTTGTATCTATGATTGATAGTAAACCCGTTCATCCACCATATCTAAATCTAATACCACTTAAGAATTTTAGTAAAAAGGATTAAGAAATGAACAGGCATATTGTTAAAGAGCAAGGTAACAATGGAAATAGTGGTAATTAGGAAGATACAAGCAAATAGAGCAACAATCTTAATTGGGGTAAGATGCTTCATGAAGATTTGGATGAGCTATTAAAGAATAAAGTTGACAAATAATATGAGGATTATCTCAAAAGGAAAGCTGAATTTAACAGAAGAAAAACTTTGCTAGAGGCACAGTAAAGGCTTACTTAAAATGATTTGAATTAATAAAATCCTCCAAGTTAAGGTAATAATTAGGGAACATTTAGTGATCTAAATATAGAAAGTAGCCCTTAGATTGAGTTAAATTAATTGAATAGCAATTCTAACTAGCTAAGTAAGACGCAAGCTATGCTTCTTAACAAATTGATATCCTTTGAATCCTTAGATATTTAGAATTCGGATGATCTCAAAAAAAAGCTATACAATTTCTTCTTTAATTGGTCTAAAGAGGCTTTGGGAGTAGATGATGGAACTTAAAATTTAAAATCCTTTGATAAAGATTCAGAGAGCCGAAATGGTAGAAATAATGCAAACGATGATCAAGAGGAAAAACGTAAACGCCTTCAACTTAAATTGGATCAAGAGCTTATTGAATTTGAAGAACGAGGAGGTTTCGCTAAAGTACTAAAAGATATTTTTAACCCTTCCGATTATAACTCTATGGAGTTGGATTCAGTGTTTTAACTTAAAATGCTGTGCAAGACATTCTATGAGAAAAAAGAAAAACTCAGTAGCAATTTGGTGCAGACTTTAGATGCACTAACAAATGAAAGACCGAAAACAATTAATATGAAAAAGAACAATCTTAACTTAGAAGCCAAGAATGGGAATGTTCATGATGATATAGAATGGATGAGAATCAATGCTGAGAGAGAAAGAATAATGTAGTATAGAGATATAGCTAAAGAGAGTGCAATTATTTATTACAAAGTATTGAGAAGATTTACTGAGGAGAATCAGTTGCACGAAAAAGAAAAAGCTTAAGAGAAAAATATTATGATAGATCCTTAAGTAAAGATGAAGGCACTAAATAAGGAGAATATCATAAGAGATATTCTTTCATACATCACAGGTAAATATATGAATAATAAAGTATTTAGATTATATGAGAGCAGTGATTGAAAATGGAAACAAGTTTACTAAAGATCACATTTTTATGATGCTTAAAGAATTAAATCCTGAACATATAGATATTCAAATGGCGAAGTATTTAAAAATTGTATTAGAAGAAGTAGAAATATCAAGAGAAGAGTTTGAATTGTTTTTAGAATCTTTAGAAAATAACGAATCATTGCATTAAAGTTATAGTTCAATTTTAGAACAACTCTTTGATGCTTACACTTAATGAAAATAATATTAAATTATATTTTAATAATGATAATTAATCAATAGAGTAACAACTAGATAGATTAATATTTAGCAAGAGATTCAGGATATCCTTAATCTTAACTGAGAAAAGGGCTGGAAAGAGTAGGGCAAGATGAAATTGATCATGATTTGCTCATGTAGAGTAGAAGAACAAGTTAAAGTTAATCACAAAAGCATATTTAATTCAAAAGTACAAATTCAAAGAGATTACGACAAAAACAAGATCAAGTAAAAGAAAGAGGGAATTAAGATAGAAGAGTTCATAAAGAGCTCAGGTCTAGCTACTAAAGCTTAGAGCCTGCTCTAGAAAGCAAATAAGTAAGCATTTACATTTGATTTTTATAGAAAGGAAAACTTCATAATCAGAGAAAGAGCTAAGTGGAAGACTTGGCAACTTTAAATAAAAGATTGCATGATGTAAAAAGTGAGGCAAATCCCAATTTCTAAGATGATCTTGTAAGCTAATTTTCTAATGAAAATTTGGGATCGATAGCAAGCTCAACTATAAATACTGACATCATGAACGATAAAAGATAAAGAGACTAAAGATATTACAAAGATAAAAATAATAGAGAAAATCCTAGCAGCCATAATCAATAATTTATTGAAAGCTCTAGGATGAGTAAGAGAATAGATAATACGAATATTAATAATAGCTCGACCCGAATTCATGAAATATAATAAAGCGTTTAATCAAGTAGAATTTCATAAAATATACTTCATGGTGTTTTAAAGAAGAATAAGCAAAATCAATAAGATTATAGTAGAGATAGAGATGAAAATGTTGATAAAGAAGAAGAGATATCTGCATTTAGCCCTCACAATGTAAAATCATTAAATGTTAAAGCAACAAAGTCAGAAATGAAAGTGCGCCCTCCTAAATCTAGATAGACTAACTATGATTATGATCACAAAATGTAAGGGTCTCATCGAAGACTTGTATCTAACCTAAATCAATACAAATAAGATACTTTTTGCTAGATTTAATCACCTGCTAGCATGAAAAATAAACCTCTAACAGCTAGACCTTATGAATTGATGAAAAGATCGCCTTCAAGACCAAGCGAGATGGCTGACATTAGTAGGCCTGAGGAATACAAAGATTCAGATGATATTAGTTAAATTACTGGAAAACCTTTTTACCATAATGGAAAAGAGAGAATCTTATAGGAAACGCCTTTAAGTAAAAAACACAGATAAATATTTTCTCATATTATGTCTGATACATAACTCAAAAGTAATAGAACGCAAGTTTTGGATTAGTCTAATGATAAATAAGGCGCAATTCCATTTGGCAGACAGATTGGAGCAAGATTTGGCTCTCTCTACAAACTCTAAAAGAAAAATCTTTTTGATGAAGGAATCCATGCCGTTGATGAGGGAAATTTAAACCATAGTAGAGAATAACAGCCAATGAATGTTCCTAAGCAGAATGATGATTCAGTAATGTCACCAGATGATTGTGAGAGTGATTAACCTCTTTCTAACAGCAATGAACCAATTATCTTACTCACAGTTGAAAATAATAATAATAAAGAAATAGATTATCAAAGTAAGCAATTAGAAGTAATGAGATCGGCAGAAAATTCTCTTTAAAAATAAGAAAGTCCTCCAAGTTATTTTGATAAAAGTTAAAGATAGCGAAAATAAAGTCATAAAGAATTTGATTAGAAATCTAATTACAAATTAGGCTAGAGTATTAAAATTAAAGGTCAAAGGTATTAAAGCACCACTAAATAATACTATGTCTAAAATAGAAATTAAAATACTAAATAAAAAGGGAAAAACCCTATGAAGGCAGAAAAAGATAGTAGGAAGCATATTTTATCCTATGATGAAAATTCTTTCGAATGATAACTTAATAAGCTAAATGAGGAAAGCTCAATTCATAATGATTCATTATAATCTCCAGATTATAATGTCTCTAGATATATAGCTAAAGGTAAAAGAAAAGCAGCATAAAAATTAGGATCAGGTAATAAGTCTAAATCAAAGAGCAAAAAAAGAAAATATTCTAATGATTCAAGTGATAGTTGTACAACTTGTAAATACAGAGATTCTCGGTCATCTTCTTTAAGTGATTATACTTAAACTGTAAAGTCTCATAAGAATAATTAATCTACAAAAATAAAAATTAAGCAATCATAAAAAGCAGGAACTAAGCCAAGAAGCAATTTTATTGATAATAAAAGAAAATCATCAGCAAAGAAACAAAAGCCAAGTACTAATCCAATGGGAATAATTCCTCCACAAATGTATAGTATGTTTGGATTTCCACTAGCTGGAATGATGCCTAACACTACTTAGGCAATGAACTTCTAAAATAACTATTCTTTTTAAGGAAATTAGATTCCTTTCCTATTATAATAGCAGCAATAGTATCAGCAACTTATGTAATTATAATAAATGCAATAAAACATGTAAAATAAGATTTAACAAATTTAATTATCCCCGGGAAAGATTATTGAATAAAATAGCTAGCCATTGAAAGATAACGATGTTGCAAATACAATTAATATGAAAAGTAATAATTTCTATACTTTTAATCAATCAAATATCTTAATTAATAGTAATGATACTATAAATTTCCCAGTAACTGATATAATTTAGTAACCTTTTTAGTATAACTACCCATCATAAAATATTTCATAATAATTTCCCATAATGACTGCAGCTACTGGCTCTTCATCTGTACCCTTAGTAACTCAAAATTCAAATAATTAAGATAATGATCATAAAACATCATAAGTTATATAAGAATTATTTTCTGGAAATCTTTCTAAATAAAATAACACTAGTAGTGAAAGCTTAGATTTTGATAAATAGTAAGCCTTAAAATTTGGCCTATAAGCATTAAGCTAGAAGTTATAAAAAAATAATAAAGATCAAAAATTAGCAAGGCTAGCTTCCCCTTAGAGTAATTCTAAATCAGAAGCTCATTCTACCACAGCTACTGGTGACTTCAATGCCTCAAGTATAGCACCTAGCTAGCTTGCTATTATAAATTTTACAAATAGAAAATCTCTTAACATTTAAACCTAAATAAAAGAAGTTAATCAAATTTATCTTAATCAATTAAAATAAGAATTTAAAAAAAGTCAAATGAATATTGGATCACCAAACAAATCAGAAAATGAATCATTTAACAATAATAGATCATAATAGGATTAAATAATGAGTCCGTTACTGCTAACAAGGAATTCCTATACTTCTACAAATTAAAATAATACTTCACCAAAGTTTGAGCAACAATTTCAAGAAAGAAACAGTTACAATCCAATTCAGCCTAATTAATTTGATACTCTCAATAAGTCTCCTTTAAACTACTAAATAAAATAATCGGTATCAAATTCTGGATTAACCTAAAAAAGATTATCTAGTGGACCTCATTTTCCATCTAATTCAATATAAAATTCAACTAATTATTTAATATAAGAGAGAAGAATAGATTTACCAATCTAAAGGAAAACTAATAATTAAGTAATAGATTACCAACTTGAATAAAACTAATTATCAGAGAGATAAACTATACCAAATATTTAGAGGATTGATAGACATAGAAGTCCTTAGCCTAAAGAGAGCAGCATGCTTGAATTATAGAGAAAAGATGAAATATAGAGTAAATTACAGATGCTTAATTAAAAGCTCTCATAAATGAGGAATTCCAATTTTGGAAAAAGTGATACAATTCAAATAAAGCCTCCACTTGTGCCAAGAAGAAGCAACGTTTCATATAGTGATTAGGTTTCTCTTTAACCTTCTTTACTTAGAGATGATACCTATGACCAATTTGATGATTAAAAAAATTAAAATAGATAAGAAAATATTTCGAATTAGCAAATGCTAACAGATTTTGCTACAAAAATCAATTAGACTTAAAGTCAGCCATTCAATTATGTTGAAAAATAAAATAATGATGAATAAATTTAAGCCAAAAAAAATAATGTGGTTACTATTCAACCCAAATCTAAAAAAGATTTTCTCTCCCCTTAAAAGCCTATATTAAAAGCTAGTACCTAAACATTAGATAATTCTTCAAATTAAATAGATTTTAGAGTAAAGCAATTTTAATTAGTAAATTAATAGCCAATCCAGAGTCCTAAAAGAGCAAAAGACTATTAAACTTTCATGAAATCAGATACTAATAATGCCACAGATTCTGTTAGATCATCGGTCTTTTCTTCAGAAGATATTAATAGTAAAAATTCTATTATTCCTTAAGATAGATTGTCTAAGGTTGCTAAAGATAATCAAAAATAGATGAGCACTTAGCTTTTAACAGCATAATAAACATCTAAAAAGCTAAACTAAAACAATTATAAAATTAAAACTGAAACAAATTTGCTGAGTAAAACTTAATATTTTCCAGAAAAATAATATATTGAAGATTTATCTCAGAGATAAAATATTCAAAATAAAACAGTTAAAAAAGATGAAATGTTCATCGAGATTTTTGATAAACAAAAGAATTATTAATCACCTTAAAAGATAAAAGCAAATAATTAAATCATAAATGAAATAGCTGAGCAATTGTAAGAGAGTTCATTAGCAGATATATTTAGACAGAAACAAATGAATCTCAAAGTTTTCTAAAATTTAGAGAAAAAAAGATAATAGAGAGAATAATCTTAACCTCCACCTTAACTTTCTAAATAATTAAATTTACTTTCAGATAAAGAATAAAAAGAAACCAAAGATTCAAATCATACTAGAACCAAGCAAGACATATTAGAACTGAGAAAAAAGATGATGAAGTCAACTGTCAAAGAAAAGAAAGAGAATTTCATTGCACCTTCAGAAACTTCAAAGGACAATACTGGAAAATCAAAAGATATGCCTTATGATTTGATGCAAAGATTATCAAAAGGTCAAAAGATCCACTTAGATGAGAAGGAGATGAAAAAGCTGAGTCATAAAAACTATGAGAATCTTCCAGAGATAAAAAAGAAGAAAGAGGAAGAAAGAAAAAAGGAAGACTATAAATAAAGATAGTTGACAGTCAAGAAATATGCTGAAGAGATCGATAAAAAGCGTAAATAATTGTATGTTAAGAAATAAACCAGCACAGGAAATAGCGATTTAATATGAAAAGTTAAAGATGATTATTTTTAAAGAATATTTAATTTATTTTCAATAATTCATTTTATTTATTGATTCGAAGTAATTAAAATAAAATGTCGAATTAGTAGAAAATAAAACACAATCCGTTAATGTCTAATCTTTAGATGATAAAACAGTTTTAGCAAAAAGACAAAAACTATGTAAAGCAATTATAAAATAAGCAACACGATTATTTTCTAAAGCCAATACACAACCATTAATGAAAACCAGCACTTGAAATAATTGAAAAAATGAGAAGTAAATCTGGATTGAAAAACATCAAACTTAATAATATTAATGAGTATTAATTAAATAAAGAATAGGCTGACGTTATATACTAGAAAAGCACCCTTAATCATTCCTAAAATAATGATTCTTTGATGGGAGTGAATAGAATTGATTATTTTCAAAAAAGACTCTAAGAGTTAGAATAACAACAAAAAATCAAATAATAAATCAAAAGAGCTAGAACTGATTTAGAGGAAGGCAACTTAATAAATTAATCAAGGAGTGATTCTAACTAAGTAGATTATAAATTGAAACTAGAAGCATGACATAACTCATAACCTGAATTTTAAAGTAACTAAGATTTAGAAAAGACAATATCAGTTGATGTGATTGATTAAGAAGAAGGATAAATTAAAGCTAATGGTCAATTAAATAAGATGAGCCAGTCTTTTTAATAGTCTCAAAGGCTTACAACTGATATTGCTTAAATATAATATTCAAAAACCTAGCTATCAAATAATTTAGCATCTTAAACTAATAAATCTTTGAGGTCATCTCAAATAACAAGTTAACCTTTGGATAATGTCTAATCAATCTTAACATTTTAATAAGAATAGCTCGATACTTTTCCCAAATGCCCATTAGTTCATAATATTCTTAAGATTGAAGTTGAAATAATGAAGCAATTACCAAGAAAAGAGTTTATTAGTCCAAGACCTTAAGAGAGAGACATTTTAAAAATAAATGAGGAAATGAGAGAAAAAAGAATCAAGATGTTTGAATTTTTAAAAGATAAATATGAAAATTAATTTGAGATATTCAAACAAAAAGAATCTGATCTTAACAAAATGCTAAACATTAATAGATTCTTGAATGAAAAAAATAAATAGGTCTAAGAATCAAGAGAGTTATAAATAAAATCTTCCTCACAGAATAGGAGAGGGAAAAAATTGGCAGATATTTTGAAATTAAGATAACATAAGAGAACCTAAAGTTTGGTCAAAAGCATATCAGGAGACAACAAAAGCAGAACTTCAAGTATCGGAAACAAAACTCTTGATAGCAATAATATTTTTAAAAAAGAAGAAATCTTGAATTAAGATTAAGAAAAATAGTGCTAGAAATTAGCAGAGCCTCTAATAGTCCCTAAAGAGAGAGCTAAAACAGCAGAAAGACCTAAAATAACTCTTTCAAATACTCATAGTTAATTATTCTCAAGAAAGAGAGGGAGAAACAACAAGTTAGATCTTCATAATCAGACTGTAGGAGAGTCTTTGTAATCAACAAACTTTAACACAAGTTTAACTTGGGGAACCAAGAACTATAACAATATAAAAATGGCTGATTATTTTACAAGTGATCATTAAGAAGATCCTACTTAATTTCTTGATTTCATAAATAAAAATTAAGATACTATTACTTTAGATTCTTAAATTAATGAATAAAAAGACAATTAAATTTAAGCGTCCTTAAATAGAACAGATGAATAGATATAAGCTAAAGCATTTCTCATTTATCTTAATTAAAATATCTCAAAATTTTCTAAAGATTAGTATTTTACCTAATTATTACAGCTATATAAAGATGATTAAATCGAATGGGAAGAGATTTTGAATTATTTAAGAGGAAAACCAGAGTTATTAATGGAAATTATAACAAAGTAAGAGGTTTATGACTTAGAATAACAGTAAACTAAAGTTATTCAATAAACTAATAAAAAGGCCAATAATAATTATAATAAATATAGTATGTATGGATAAAGCAGATAAGATAATCCATTCCTTCTAGCTGCTAGTAGAAATAATGAAATATTAAGCAAAGACATTTAAAAATAATAAAAAAGGGCTCATTCTTTAGCTTAGTTCTAACTCAAAAAAGATAAGAGTTTCTTTAAAGATCATAAGCTAACAATGAATAATGGTAATTTGTTAAAAGATTTAAATTAAAGTATCTCAAATACACTTAAAATTTTAGACAGTAGTTCTTCAGATATTAAAATTCTTAATCCTCCAGGCAGGATTGATTAAAATTCTGAATAAGATTATTACAATTTGAGTTTTTAAAATGATAACAAAAAATCAAAATTTAGAATAAATCCTTCAAAATAATAAGAGTCTTATGAAAATTAAGATATTAAGCATAACTCTATGCCAATTATAGGATAAAATATTAGATTTAATTAGCAAAGTACTATGTCTTAATATGAATAAAATTAATTATTAAATTCTAGTACTGCAATTTATTATGAAAATAATAGAAATTAAAGTAAATTAATTGTGAATCATTTCAATACCTTCGTAATTTCATCATAGTGAGGAACTCTATCTGGCGTATAGCTAGTGACCAGCATTGTTGGCTTACTATTAGAGAACATTCTCTGGCAAGCTTACTGAATTTATTCACTGGTTACTTTTTCAATCCTATCTACATACTCATCAACTGTTAATTTTCCATAAGTCATGTAATTTCTTGCTATCTCCTCCAGCCTATCATCTTTACGCTCCATAGCCATTAGAATGTTCATCTTTAGTATGTTTTTAGCTCTCTGCAGCTCTTCATCAGGGATAGGGTCTTGTTTTAGTTTATTCAGTTCCTCAATCAATACTCTGAAAATCTCTAAAGAACTTATTGATGGTCCTGCTATTGAGAGGCCAAAGATACCCGTGTCATCGTATGGCTGGTTAAGAGACTGTGCTGACTCAATAAAGCCAAACTTCTACATTAGATTGGTAACAGCTCTGCAATACATTCCTTTGCCTGGACCTCCTGATGAAAATGTAGTTGCATTGCCAAGCAATGTAGTCAAAATATAGAAAGCATGTATATCTCCCTTTTTCCAAGGAACTGACTCGAAAACAATATCAATCTTAGTTTATTAATTGTCCTGCTTCTTTCTTGATTCACCGCCTTTATATTAAGCTTTTTGTCTTATGGGAGCCTTTCCTTTGGGATTTAAGTCAATGCTTTAGATCTTTTCTCTGACGAGAGATACGAACTCCTTTGAATTTTCCACTCCATTTGCAACTATAACTATCTTCTCAGGGTGGCTTATCTTTTCCTTGATAAATTTATTAATCAAGTCTGAATCTATATTTCTAATGTTGCCTTCTAGACCAAATTTAGGCAGAGCCATTGAGCCCCCACCGTAAGCTGTTGCCATTAGGCTCTCTAGATCCTCAACACCTGCAACACCAGCTAGTTTATTCATGTGTTTCTAGAATTCATGAGTCTTCTGTGCCTTTGCTCTTGCGATGTCTCCAACAATCTTAATTCTAGGTTCGAATACTGAATCTAGCATGATCTATAGCAGATCTTAAGCATCGTATTCTGCACAAGAACCTTTTATAAAAAGTCTTTCTTGGTCATAATCTAAACTGATATCACCTCCAGAAAGTTAAATGAAGCCATAGTTAAGAGTCTCATTGGTATGACGCTATGTTTTTAAGTAAGAATTCTTCAATGCAAACAAAGCACCTGAGGTTTGTAAAGTCTCATCCCTTGTGCCAACATCAACCAATATTCCTAAGATAGATCAATAATCATTATTTTCACATACCTATGCTCGTAGAAGTAGGGAAGGGAGAGGTTTCAGTGATTACTGTCACACCATTCTCAATTTTACTAACATTGAACACGGGAGGTCTATATACCATTTTGAGGGGTTCGACACTCTTGAAGATTTATTGCTATAATTCTTACAGGTATTTGTATTTTAGGGTCTGAAAGAGCCATTTCATAAGCCTTTCTTCTATCTTACTAAAGCTGTACACTGAATCTCTGGCTACTATGCTGAAGCATTTTATTCTATAAACATTGAGCATTGACAATTTACCGATGACTTGAGAAGCTGATGCTTCATGAATATTTTAGTGAGCATTTTTAAGCTTATTTTAAACTATTATAATTTCACAACCAACCATAATTTATTATACTGTGTTTTAGAAATTAATTAATTTATCATTAGGATTACTCCATAGTGCTATATTGGGGTTTTGGGGTTTTG
>LASR02018833.1:0-11994 GCA_001272965.2 Paraurostyla sp. PUJRC_G6
CAAAACCCCAAAACCCCGTGAAATTGCTTATTTACTAATATGATAATTATAGATTTAAATAATAAATTAAAATGAATAGCCAATTAGCTTCATAACCAAAAGATTAAGCATATCAGTCAAATCAGTAATACGAACCACCAGTCATCCATAGAACCTCTAATTGCATTATTCTTGGTACTAATTAACCTCAATCAAGATTATAAAAGCAAAGAGTAACTTTAGCATTATGATTTTTATTTAGGATCTTTCAAACAAAGGATGGATGGCAGCTCAAGATAAACCTTATGTTGCTTTAGGGGAGTTTCAGAATGTAATCTCAGTGGTTGAGGGCCTCAAACAGCAAATCCCTCATGCAAAGGAAATGACTGCAGAGACTTAGAAAATGATATCTAAGGTAAAGAGATAGCAAAATCCTTTATTCAAGAGTGGTCGACCAGATCGTACTCTAAGAATATTAGCTAAGCAGCCAGAACAGATAGTGCCCAAAGTCACTCACAAACAAATAAATGTGAACGGAAATTTCATAGACCTAAAGGGGATAGGAGAAGTTGATTCTACTAGTATTATGAAGAAGATGAAAGCTATAGAGGAACAATTTCTAACAACAGCAGGTAATTTCACAGATCAAATGAAGTAATCAAATCAGAAGTCTCATTCTGTGCAACCCAAAATTAGCGATAATGATGATGTTAGTGCATCATATGAGGTCCCTGGAATATCTAACTAGAGACTGATCACACCTGCTTTGAAAAAGCTTATGAATACAAAAGATGCTAGCATATTCCTTAAAGAAGAGATCTAAGAGAGTTAATTAAGACTTAAAGCAGCCAAGTATGGTCACAAGTTAGAGGAGATCATCCCTCAATACAACTAGTCTTTCTACTTGCCTGACAAATCACTCTACTTTGAGAAGCAGAATCCTTACCTCTCTTAGTCTAGCAGTCTTAATAAGAATAATGCTTCTAAGACTGTGTATAATCCTAATAAAAGCTTTAATCAATCGGCATATAAAAGTAATATAGAGGCAGGGAACAGCGGTAACTATCATAATAATTCAGCATTTATAACAGAGCCATCTATGCTTCATCAATAATCTTAAAATGAGAATGATCAATAGCCTCCTCGCAAGTCACAGAATGTTTAGGATTATCTAAAGAAAAGAGCTGGATTATTTAATGGCAAGTCTTAGGAATCAGCAAGAAATCATTCTGAATTCTCAGATAATAACATTAAAAATAAATCTTTCTTCAGTTAAAAACCTTATCAAACTAACATACAGAGTAAAACTTTATACCAAAATGAGAGCTAGCAAAGAAATACCTTCTACTAAAAGGCATTCAAAACCTTTGATGGTGGAAATAAACTTTCTCCTCGTAAACCTTAAAAACTAAATGAACTTAGTCTCAAATATAAAGAAGGAATATCGAGGTTACATGAAAACCATGATGATATTAACACTAGAAACAGATTGCCACAAGTTGTGACAGGTGAATCATAAAAATTGAGGACTTCTTATTCATAATATTCTAGATAGAATAATTAACTTCAGCCTTATAACTCAGCTAATGATAATTAGATTAGGTTTGTATCTATGATTGATAGTAAACCCGTTCATCCACCATATCTAAATCTAATACCACTTAAGAATTTTAGTAAAAAGGATTAAGAAATGAACAGGCATATTGTTAAAGAGCAAGGTAACAATGGAAATAGTGGTAATTAGGAAGATACAAGCAAATAGAGCAACAATCTTAATTGGGGTAAGATGCTTCATGAAGATTTGGATGAGCTATTAAAGAATAAAGTTGACAAATAATATGAGGATTATCTCAAAAGGAAAGCTGAATTTAACAGAAGAAAAACTTTGCTAGAGGCACAGTAAAGGCTTACTTAAAATGATTTGAATTAATAAAATCCTCCAAGTTAAGGTAATAATTAGGGAACATTTAGTGATCTAAATATAGAAAGTAGCCCTTAGATTGAGTTAAATTAATTGAATAGCAATTCTAACTAGCTAAGTAAGACGCAAGCTATGCTTCTTAACAAATTGATATCCTTTGAATCCTTAGATATTTAGAATTCGGATGATCTCAAAAAAAAGCTATACAATTTCTTCTTTAATTGGTCTAAAGAGGCTTTGGGAGTAGATGATGGAACTTAAAATTTAAAATCCTTTGATAAAGATTCAGAGAGCCGAAATGGTAGAAATAATGCAAACGATGATCAAGAGGAAAAACGTAAACGCCTTCAACTTAAATTGGATCAAGAGCTTATTGAATTTGAAGAACGAGGAGGTTTCGCTAAAGTACTAAAAGATATTTTTAACCCTTCCGATTATAACTCTATGGAGTTGGATTCAGTGTTTTAACTTAAAATGCTGTGCAAGACATTCTATGAGAAAAAAGAAAAACTCAGTAGCAATTTGGTGCAGACTTTAGATGCACTAACAAATGAAAGACCGAAAACAATTAATATGAAAAAGAACAATCTTAACTTAGAAGCCAAGAATGGGAATGTTCATGATGATATAGAATGGATGAGAATCAATGCTGAGAGAGAAAGAATAATGTAGTATAGAGATATAGCTAAAGAGAGTGCAATTATTTATTACAAAGTATTGAGAAGATTTACTGAGGAGAATCAGTTGCACGAAAAAGAAAAAGCTTAAGAGAAAAATATTATGATAGATCCTTAAGTAAAGATGAAGGCACTAAATAAGGAGAATATCATAAGAGATATTCTTTCATACATCACAGGTAAATATATGAATAATAAAGTATTTAGATTATATGAGAGCAGTGATTGAAAATGGAAACAAGTTTACTAAAGATCACATTTTTATGATGCTTAAAGAATTAAATCCTGAACATATAGATATTCAAATGGCGAAGTATTTAAAAATTGTATTAGAAGAAGTAGAAATATCAAGAGAAGAGTTTGAATTGTTTTTAGAATCTTTAGAAAATAACGAATCATTGCATTAAAGTTATAGTTCAATTTTAGAACAACTCTTTGATGCTTACACTTAATGAAAATAATATTAAATTATATTTTAATAATGATAATTAATCAATAGAGTAACAACTAGATAGATTAATATTTAGCAAGAGATTCAGGATATCCTTAATCTTAACTGAGAAAAGGGCTGGAAAGAGTAGGGCAAGATGAAATTGATCATGATTTGCTCATGTAGAGTAGAAGAACAAGTTAAAGTTAATCACAAAAGCATATTTAATTCAAAAGTACAAATTCAAAGAGATTACGACAAAAACAAGATCAAGTAAAAGAAAGAGGGAATTAAGATAGAAGAGTTCATAAAGAGCTCAGGTCTAGCTACTAAAGCTTAGAGCCTGCTCTAGAAAGCAAATAAGTAAGCATTTACATTTGATTTTTATAGAAAGGAAAACTTCATAATCAGAGAAAGAGCTAAGTGGAAGACTTGGCAACTTTAAATAAAAGATTGCATGATGTAAAAAGTGAGGCAAATCCCAATTTCTAAGATGATCTTGTAAGCTAATTTTCTAATGAAAATTTGGGATCGATAGCAAGCTCAACTATAAATACTGACATCATGAACGATAAAAGATAAAGAGACTAAAGATATTACAAAGATAAAAATAATAGAGAAAATCCTAGCAGCCATAATCAATAATTTATTGAAAGCTCTAGGATGAGTAAGAGAATAGATAATACGAATATTAATAATAGCTCGACCCGAATTCATGAAATATAATAAAGCGTTTAATCAAGTAGAATTTCATAAAATATACTTCATGGTGTTTTAAAGAAGAATAAGCAAAATCAATAAGATTATAGTAGAGATAGAGATGAAAATGTTGATAAAGAAGAAGAGATATCTGCATTTAGCCCTCACAATGTAAAATCATTAAATGTTAAAGCAACAAAGTCAGAAATGAAAGTGCGCCCTCCTAAATCTAGATAGACTAACTATGATTATGATCACAAAATGTAAGGGTCTCATCGAAGACTTGTATCTAACCTAAATCAATACAAATAAGATACTTTTTGCTAGATTTAATCACCTGCTAGCATGAAAAATAAACCTCTAACAGCTAGACCTTATGAATTGATGAAAAGATCGCCTTCAAGACCAAGCGAGATGGCTGACATTAGTAGGCCTGAGGAATACAAAGATTCAGATGATATTAGTTAAATTACTGGAAAACCTTTTTACCATAATGGAAAAGAGAGAATCTTATAGGAAACGCCTTTAAGTAAAAAACACAGATAAATATTTTCTCATATTATGTCTGATACATAACTCAAAAGTAATAGAACGCAAGTTTTGGATTAGTCTAATGATAAATAAGGCGCAATTCCATTTGGCAGACAGATTGGAGCAAGATTTGGCTCTCTCTACAAACTCTAAAAGAAAAATCTTTTTGATGAAGGAATCCATGCCGTTGATGAGGGAAATTTAAACCATAGTAGAGAATAACAGCCAATGAATGTTCCTAAGCAGAATGATGATTCAGTAATGTCACCAGATGATTGTGAGAGTGATTAACCTCTTTCTAACAGCAATGAACCAATTATCTTACTCACAGTTGAAAATAATAATAATAAAGAAATAGATTATCAAAGTAAGCAATTAGAAGTAATGAGATCGGCAGAAAATTCTCTTTAAAAATAAGAAAGTCCTCCAAGTTATTTTGATAAAAGTTAAAGATAGCGAAAATAAAGTCATAAAGAATTTGATTAGAAATCTAATTACAAATTAGGCTAGAGTATTAAAATTAAAGGTCAAAGGTATTAAAGCACCACTAAATAATACTATGTCTAAAATAGAAATTAAAATACTAAATAAAAAGGGAAAAACCCTATGAAGGCAGAAAAAGATAGTAGGAAGCATATTTTATCCTATGATGAAAATTCTTTCGAATGATAACTTAATAAGCTAAATGAGGAAAGCTCAATTCATAATGATTCATTATAATCTCCAGATTATAATGTCTCTAGATATATAGCTAAAGGTAAAAGAAAAGCAGCATAAAAATTAGGATCAGGTAATAAGTCTAAATCAAAGAGCAAAAAAAGAAAATATTCTAATGATTCAAGTGATAGTTGTACAACTTGTAAATACAGAGATTCTCGGTCATCTTCTTTAAGTGATTATACTTAAACTGTAAAGTCTCATAAGAATAATTAATCTACAAAAATAAAAATTAAGCAATCATAAAAAGCAGGAACTAAGCCAAGAAGCAATTTTATTGATAATAAAAGAAAATCATCAGCAAAGAAACAAAAGCCAAGTACTAATCCAATGGGAATAATTCCTCCACAAATGTATAGTATGTTTGGATTTCCACTAGCTGGAATGATGCCTAACACTACTTAGGCAATGAACTTCTAAAATAACTATTCTTTTTAAGGAAATTAGATTCCTTTCCTATTATAATAGCAGCAATAGTATCAGCAACTTATGTAATTATAATAAATGCAATAAAACATGTAAAATAAGATTTAACAAATTTAATTATCCCCGGGAAAGATTATTGAATAAAATAGCTAGCCATTGAAAGATAACGATGTTGCAAATACAATTAATATGAAAAGTAATAATTTCTATACTTTTAATCAATCAAATATCTTAATTAATAGTAATGATACTATAAATTTCCCAGTAACTGATATAATTTAGTAACCTTTTTAGTATAACTACCCATCATAAAATATTTCATAATAATTTCCCATAATGACTGCAGCTACTGGCTCTTCATCTGTACCCTTAGTAACTCAAAATTCAAATAATTAAGATAATGATCATAAAACATCATAAGTTATATAAGAATTATTTTCTGGAAATCTTTCTAAATAAAATAACACTAGTAGTGAAAGCTTAGATTTTGATAAATAGTAAGCCTTAAAATTTGGCCTATAAGCATTAAGCTAGAAGTTATAAAAAAATAATAAAGATCAAAAATTAGCAAGGCTAGCTTCCCCTTAGAGTAATTCTAAATCAGAAGCTCATTCTACCACAGCTACTGGTGACTTCAATGCCTCAAGTATAGCACCTAGCTAGCTTGCTA
The DNA here is from genome assembly GCA_001272965.2 of Paraurostyla sp. PUJRC_G6. NCBI lineage: Eukaryota > Ciliophora > Spirotrichea > Stichotrichida > Amphisiellidae > Paraurostyla > Paraurostyla sp. PUJRC_G6. The sequence continues at coordinate 6,051 of LASR02018833.1, forward strand.
TTATAAATTTTACAAATAGAAAATCTCTTAACATTTAAACCTAAATAAAAGAAGTTAATCAAATTTATCTTAATCAATTAAAATAAGAATTTAAAAAAAGTCAAATGAATATTGGATCACCAAACAAATCAGAAAATGAATCATTTAACAATAATAGATCATAATAGGATTAAATAATGAGTCCGTTACTGCTAACAAGGAATTCCTATACTTCTACAAATTAAAATAATACTTCACCAAAGTTTGAGCAACAATTTCAAGAAAGAAACAGTTACAATCCAATTCAGCCTAATTAATTTGATACTCTCAATAAGTCTCCTTTAAACTACTAAATAAAATAATCGGTATCAAATTCTGGATTAACCTAAAAAAGATTATCTAGTGGACCTCATTTTCCATCTAATTCAATATAAAATTCAACTAATTATTTAATATAAGAGAGAAGAATAGATTTACCAATCTAAAGGAAAACTAATAATTAAGTAATAGATTACCAACTTGAATAAAACTAATTATCAGAGAGATAAACTATACCAAATATTTAGAGGATTGATAGACATAGAAGTCCTTAGCCTAAAGAGAGCAGCATGCTTGAATTATAGAGAAAAGATGAAATATAGAGTAAATTACAGATGCTTAATTAAAAGCTCTCATAAATGAGGAATTCCAATTTTGGAAAAAGTGATACAATTCAAATAAAGCCTCCACTTGTGCCAAGAAGAAGCAACGTTTCATATAGTGATTAGGTTTCTCTTTAACCTTCTTTACTTAGAGATGATACCTATGACCAATTTGATGATTAAAAAAATTAAAATAGATAAGAAAATATTTCGAATTAGCAAATGCTAACAGATTTTGCTACAAAAATCAATTAGACTTAAAGTCAGCCATTCAATTATGTTGAAAAATAAAATAATGATGAATAAATTTAAGCCAAAAAAAATAATGTGGTTACTATTCAACCCAAATCTAAAAAAGATTTTCTCTCCCCTTAAAAGCCTATATTAAAAGCTAGTACCTAAACATTAGATAATTCTTCAAATTAAATAGATTTTAGAGTAAAGCAATTTTAATTAGTAAATTAATAGCCAATCCAGAGTCCTAAAAGAGCAAAAGACTATTAAACTTTCATGAAATCAGATACTAATAATGCCACAGATTCTGTTAGATCATCGGTCTTTTCTTCAGAAGATATTAATAGTAAAAATTCTATTATTCCTTAAGATAGATTGTCTAAGGTTGCTAAAGATAATCAAAAATAGATGAGCACTTAGCTTTTAACAGCATAATAAACATCTAAAAAGCTAAACTAAAACAATTATAAAATTAAAACTGAAACAAATTTGCTGAGTAAAACTTAATATTTTCCAGAAAAATAATATATTGAAGATTTATCTCAGAGATAAAATATTCAAAATAAAACAGTTAAAAAAGATGAAATGTTCATCGAGATTTTTGATAAACAAAAGAATTATTAATCACCTTAAAAGATAAAAGCAAATAATTAAATCATAAATGAAATAGCTGAGCAATTGTAAGAGAGTTCATTAGCAGATATATTTAGACAGAAACAAATGAATCTCAAAGTTTTCTAAAATTTAGAGAAAAAAAGATAATAGAGAGAATAATCTTAACCTCCACCTTAACTTTCTAAATAATTAAATTTACTTTCAGATAAAGAATAAAAAGAAACCAAAGATTCAAATCATACTAGAACCAAGCAAGACATATTAGAACTGAGAAAAAAGATGATGAAGTCAACTGTCAAAGAAAAGAAAGAGAATTTCATTGCACCTTCAGAAACTTCAAAGGACAATACTGGAAAATCAAAAGATATGCCTTATGATTTGATGCAAAGATTATCAAAAGGTCAAAAGATCCACTTAGATGAGAAGGAGATGAAAAAGCTGAGTCATAAAAACTATGAGAATCTTCCAGAGATAAAAAAGAAGAAAGAGGAAGAAAGAAAAAAGGAAGACTATAAATAAAGATAGTTGACAGTCAAGAAATATGCTGAAGAGATCGATAAAAAGCGTAAATAATTGTATGTTAAGAAATAAACCAGCACAGGAAATAGCGATTTAATATGAAAAGTTAAAGATGATTATTTTTAAAGAATATTTAATTTATTTTCAATAATTCATTTTATTTATTGATTCGAAGTAATTAAAATAAAATGTCGAATTAGTAGAAAATAAAACACAATCCGTTAATGTCTAATCTTTAGATGATAAAACAGTTTTAGCAAAAAGACAAAAACTATGTAAAGCAATTATAAAATAAGCAACACGATTATTTTCTAAAGCCAATACACAACCATTAATGAAAACCAGCACTTGAAATAATTGAAAAAATGAGAAGTAAATCTGGATTGAAAAACATCAAACTTAATAATATTAATGAGTATTAATTAAATAAAGAATAGGCTGACGTTATATACTAGAAAAGCACCCTTAATCATTCCTAAAATAATGATTCTTTGATGGGAGTGAATAGAATTGATTATTTTCAAAAAAGACTCTAAGAGTTAGAATAACAACAAAAAATCAAATAATAAATCAAAAGAGCTAGAACTGATTTAGAGGAAGGCAACTTAATAAATTAATCAAGGAGTGATTCTAACTAAGTAGATTATAAATTGAAACTAGAAGCATGACATAACTCATAACCTGAATTTTAAAGTAACTAAGATTTAGAAAAGACAATATCAGTTGATGTGATTGATTAAGAAGAAGGATAAATTAAAGCTAATGGTCAATTAAATAAGATGAGCCAGTCTTTTTAATAGTCTCAAAGGCTTACAACTGATATTGCTTAAATATAATATTCAAAAACCTAGCTATCAAATAATTTAGCATCTTAAACTAATAAATCTTTGAGGTCATCTCAAATAACAAGTTAACCTTTGGATAATGTCTAATCAATCTTAACATTTTAATAAGAATAGCTCGATACTTTTCCCAAATGCCCATTAGTTCATAATATTCTTAAGATTGAAGTTGAAATAATGAAGCAATTACCAAGAAAAGAGTTTATTAGTCCAAGACCTTAAGAGAGAGACATTTTAAAAATAAATGAGGAAATGAGAGAAAAAAGAATCAAGATGTTTGAATTTTTAAAAGATAAATATGAAAATTAATTTGAGATATTCAAACAAAAAGAATCTGATCTTAACAAAATGCTAAACATTAATAGATTCTTGAATGAAAAAAATAAATAGGTCTAAGAATCAAGAGAGTTATAAATAAAATCTTCCTCACAGAATAGGAGAGGGAAAAAATTGGCAGATATTTTGAAATTAAGATAACATAAGAGAACCTAAAGTTTGGTCAAAAGCATATCAGGAGACAACAAAAGCAGAACTTCAAGTATCGGAAACAAAACTCTTGATAGCAATAATATTTTTAAAAAAGAAGAAATCTTGAATTAAGATTAAGAAAAATAGTGCTAGAAATTAGCAGAGCCTCTAATAGTCCCTAAAGAGAGAGCTAAAACAGCAGAAAGACCTAAAATAACTCTTTCAAATACTCATAGTTAATTATTCTCAAGAAAGAGAGGGAGAAACAACAAGTTAGATCTTCATAATCAGACTGTAGGAGAGTCTTTGTAATCAACAAACTTTAACACAAGTTTAACTTGGGGAACCAAGAACTATAACAATATAAAAATGGCTGATTATTTTACAAGTGATCATTAAGAAGATCCTACTTAATTTCTTGATTTCATAAATAAAAATTAAGATACTATTACTTTAGATTCTTAAATTAATGAATAAAAAGACAATTAAATTTAAGCGTCCTTAAATAGAACAGATGAATAGATATAAGCTAAAGCATTTCTCATTTATCTTAATTAAAATATCTCAAAATTTTCTAAAGATTAGTATTTTACCTAATTATTACAGCTATATAAAGATGATTAAATCGAATGGGAAGAGATTTTGAATTATTTAAGAGGAAAACCAGAGTTATTAATGGAAATTATAACAAAGTAAGAGGTTTATGACTTAGAATAACAGTAAACTAAAGTTATTCAATAAACTAATAAAAAGGCCAATAATAATTATAATAAATATAGTATGTATGGATAAAGCAGATAAGATAATCCATTCCTTCTAGCTGCTAGTAGAAATAATGAAATATTAAGCAAAGACATTTAAAAATAATAAAAAAGGGCTCATTCTTTAGCTTAGTTCTAACTCAAAAAAGATAAGAGTTTCTTTAAAGATCATAAGCTAACAATGAATAATGGTAATTTGTTAAAAGATTTAAATTAAAGTATCTCAAATACACTTAAAATTTTAGACAGTAGTTCTTCAGATATTAAAATTCTTAATCCTCCAGGCAGGATTGATTAAAATTCTGAATAAGATTATTACAATTTGAGTTTTTAAAATGATAACAAAAAATCAAAATTTAGAATAAATCCTTCAAAATAATAAGAGTCTTATGAAAATTAAGATATTAAGCATAACTCTATGCCAATTATAGGATAAAATATTAGATTTAATTAGCAAAGTACTATGTCTTAATATGAATAAAATTAATTATTAAATTCTAGTACTGCAATTTATTATGAAAATAATAGAAATTAAAGTAAATTACTTCCTAAAATATCATAAAAATTCAAGGATTATGCTGATGGAAGTTTTATCTTATAGTCCTAAATATATGGTTAAGCTAACCAATCTTTTCTTATTAATAATAAAAATTCGATTAATAATTTGATTTAACTAAGATCAGAGTAAGAATTTTTAAACTCACTAGTAAAAAAAGTAGGAGGAGAAAATAAATCAAATTTATTTAATGAAGATTATAATCCGCTTCATAGAAATTCTTCTAAGTCTATGGCAATAAGATCTAATATTCATTAATCCAGCATAAAGAAAAATGCGAATAGCTAGTCTTAATCATCCTTTAATATTTCTTAGTTTTAGCAAGCAGATGCTATTCGACTTTAAGATAATTATGATTTAAGTTAATTGATAGGAGATGTGTAAGAGGAAGGAAAAGAAGCTGTAGAATCAAGCAAAGATCTGTTTGATGAAAACGATTGGATAGAAGATAAAAGACAGATAGAAAATGAAAAAGAAATAGACTATTTGCATCTTTATGAACATGGAGAAGTACTTGATTGGAGCTTAAGTGAGTTATATCACTGCTGCAAAGATAATTAGCCAAATTTTAATGAGTAATTTAAAAAATTTATATATTGTTGTAGATATCAGGATTCTAAGATATTTAGTTAGGATGAAATTCTTTAAACAATTAAATTAATACAAAATAGAGGGAGAGATTTCAAAGATTCAAATATGCTTGAACCATTTTACTTAAAAGCAATGAATACTTTAAGAGAGCTAATTTTCAAAGAGTTAGAATTAACAGGCTTATTCATTCAATATGTGAAAAGATATGGAGAAGTAATTAATTTAAAAAATTATTTAACTTTAGGTAACATTGAAAAATACATTGAAATTGCTTTTGCGTTGCAAAATTTTCTTTGATTTAAGATAGAAATTTGTTTAAATTTTTCAAGATATACATAAAAGATAGGACATTTTAAGATCTTTAAAAGCTAAAATAAATAAAATGGGTGCTTTTGTTGATGAAACTGATGATGAAGATGAATTATATGATATGGGATAAAGTATCTTAGGATTAGGATAGAGGATTATCAATAGTATAAAAATTATAAGAGAGTCTTCAAAACTATTTGAAAATGAATTTATATTTAAAGATAATGTAAGTTATTATTAACCTTGATAATATTTAGGACCTGGAAAAACTTGTTAGAAGAGAAGGTGTTGAAGTTAGGAATTTGCTGTATTAATATCATATTACTATAGATAGTGAATAGCATTAATCAATTGAAGACAAAAAATTATGATTAATAATATTAAATCTTTGCAAAAATAATAAAATTAACTTGATGGGGTTTTGGGGTT
>LASR02018866.1:0-10963 GCA_001272965.2 Paraurostyla sp. PUJRC_G6
AACCCCAAAACCCCATATGATTTAGTAAGTATTTTTTTTAAAATTTAATGAAATAATTATTAACACCTTTGATCAATCAATACTTCATCTATCAAGCAATTCTCATTCTCCATACATAATCATTAATACTTCTGTCCTTTATTACCTCATTGCTCACATTGAAATTCATGTATATTTTCCTGAATTCCTCATAAATAAAGATACCACCACTTTTTTCATCCAAATAGAAATTATCCCATTTCTTTGATGAGCTGCTGAACGTCTCACCAAATTTATTTAGGTAAGGTGAGTTTCTTTGACTTGAGCGATCATCTTCAATCATTATCATCTTGCCAGTGGCAGTATTCATAAATAAGCATGAATTTCCCTCACATGTTCTAGTATGGAAAGTAAGATCGCCCTCACCTTTACGCATTCCTGGGAGGTCATAGCAGCACTTCTAGAGGAAGCAAAGGTTCTCACCACAGAGAAGACATACTGCACTCTCTTTAGGTTGTTTTCCACAGTTCTTGCACAACTTCTTATAGTATTCTTGAACGAGACCTTAGAAGTCAGATGGAAGGCTTAGAAGTTTGAAAGTAAAATAAGTATCTTAGAGTTTGAATATACTTGGCATCTTAAGATTCACTTGATATTCCTATTCCATAAGCTAAGCCTTGGTTTATTCAAAGTTTTCGTCTGGCTAAAACTTGTTTATCGCATAAGCCTCAAGTCTTTCCATAAGCAATTTTGTAGAAGAGAACTTAGCAACTAAATCATCAAACATATTAAAGTGCTCTTCAAAATATGTATCATCTTTGTAATCTTCTTAAATTACATTAAGCTCGTAAAAATTGCGATCTAACTTCAAAAATTCGATAAGTTTCTAGAATTCCTCGACATCATCACTTATCTTGCTTAACTCATGAATAAATAATTCATCCCTTTAGTGCATTTCCTCATACTCTCTCCTCCAAATATTACGAATAACCAAAATCAATGAAGCTACTTTTCTTAAGAAAGGAAGTTGGGTTCTTACGACAAACTCCTAATTATCTTAGTCGGATGAAAGTTGCAAGATATTTAAAATTTTGAGTTTTTCAAATATATTTCTGTTGGAATCTTTTAGTTAGCCATTATTCTTGATGAAGGCTAGTTTGAGAAGGACTTATACTTTAAAAGCTTTATAAACAGTTTATGAAATCGTTTGGATTTTTTATTCAAAGAGCTAATAATTGTTTCCCCATAAGCATGTAGCATAGAAAATTAGCTGAATAGCAAGGCTACTAAAATCTTAATCGTAAAATTTCTTATCCCATTTATTATCAACCTCTTTACCTTATCCTATTCTTTATTCTATTATATCTCTGATTTAATTTATACAAACTTCGTTAAAGCTTTCAACAGTCATCTCCTCATCTTAATTTTAATTTTAATGAAGATTCATTCCACCATCAACAATTAATCTCATAGAATTAATAGTTAAATCAATTATATCAGCATATTCTTTCCTTCCGACCTGATGAATGCTCCTCCTCAAAAAATCATTCATGCCCTTAAGGTCAATTATCTAAATTCTATGTTCTACAAATCTTTAAACACCTTTTAATACTTCAAGGGGTGAATTCTTTATATCAACTGGGAGTGTGTCTGACTTTTTAAGCTCTTGACTCTTTAATATTTTTGATAAAAAGCTAGCAAAAGGTTCTATTAGGTGATAAAGATCGAAATCTTTCTATTCAAATTTCTTTTAATCATATTGTCTGAGACTGTCACATGGTAATAAGCCATTAGAGATATGCTTACAAAGAGGACATTAGAAGGTTTGAAAATCGAGGCCAATTAGCTTTCTGAAATTCGATTTTCTTAGATCAGACTCATTTGAAGTTAGGTAGTTATTAAGACACTTGAAATGAGAATAATGATTACATTTAATGATGGTTCCACCAGTACCTTCCTCTTTATTAAGATAATTAATATCATGGAGATCATCAAATAGATGTCCATCACTTTTTACTTCTTCGTAACCTTTCTTTTCTTCTTCCTACTAACCCAACGCTATCTTCTCTAGAGATTCATTCTGCATTTTCAGAGTCTACTTTATAGTATGATACATCAGTTTGGTTCTTGATATGTATGCAAACTGGCCATATGGTTCAGAGTAGAATGAATCAGTTTCTAAAGTTTCTTTACAGAGAGAGCACTCTATTGAATGATCTTCATCAGTATTAAAAGAAGAGTCTTTATAATTAGAGCTTTATCTTGATAATGATAACTCTGAATTAGTTGAAGTCACATTCTTTTTTATATAATTTTAGCGGGTGTTTGAAAACTTAGCCATAATTGCTTCCTTTTTAAGTCTGGCTTATTCTTTGATCTATTCGTATTTTTATTTTTTATCAGTTTCTGAAGTTTCAGCTGAAATTTAGTACATTTATTAAGATTCTTCACTTTCTTAAGTCTAACTTAATCCTAGCCTATCTCCAATTATTTATAAATTAGTTACGCCGTGCAACTCAGTTAGCAATTATCTGCATGATTTCTCCATTGAACCTCCTTCTTACATCAATTTGAAGAGAGTTTCTATCAACTAGTAGTTATTATCTGACAGTAAGTCTATTAAATATTCTTTCTTAACTTATTTAGAAGATTTTGTTCCTTAAATAAACAAACTTAAGAGTTTAAGACATTCATGACCCACCTATTCATCGATTACTTTAATGCCTCCTTCAGTCTAAGGCCAAAAATTAATAATTTCTTTAATATAATTTATCAATGTACTCTAGCTTATAGCTTCAATAATAACCTTATTCACATCACTGCCATATTTATATGAATCATAATTTCCAATAACATTATTCAGTGCCTCACTCTTGATGTTTGATACTCCTTCTAAAATTTTGGCTTAAGCCTCAGGTTCTATCTTATAATAAGGATCGAACCATTATAAGTATTGCTCCTTTATTTTGAAACTAACTTTCTTTTTAACTGAACTATCCTTAACCTAATCTGCAACTTAGAGTAAAGCATCTTCATAATATTCTGATTCCAAATATAAATCCTGAGATATTTTCTTTAAATCTTTAATCTCAGCTCTACCTGCGAATTGTATCAAATTATGAACTATCTCTCTCTGTAAATCATTTTTAATAAGATACTCAATTTTGCTGTTTATTTATTCGTTTCTATAAGGAAGAGGATTTTTAGTTGATAAATCTGTACGTAATGGATAAATAAATGGTACTTCAGAGATAGCGACAGTAATATACCATCTTAACTCCCAATGAAGCATTTATCTTAATTTTTTCTGATCAAAAATTGGCTTAAATTATTCATAGTCTTAAGAGTTAATATTTCTCTTAATCAATTAAGAATGGAGTAGCTTCATCCAATTATCTTATTCATTTAAGATCAAGAAAGAATCTAAGACATTATTAGGATGAGGTGCTACTATTATTAGCATTTAAAAGAGAGCAAGATTAAGCAAGAGGTAAATATCAAAGACAGAATAAAGCAACCTTGGTAATTAGGTAATAAAGAGACCACTCATGACCCATTTACCAGAAAGGATTTCATGAGTGAAGCACCATGACCTTACTAAAGGCCTCATAATCTATTCAATGATCTGCTGAATATAAGCTGCAGAGTTAGAAGAATACTAAGGTGGTACATCAATTATCTATCTAAATATTCCTTAAAAAATATCTTTAGCTTCTTTATGGGGATAGATTTCCCTTTCTTTAAAGTAATTATGCATTATGAATCTAGTTAAATAGTAGCCGAAAACTCTATGCAAAGGAATAGCGAAAAATCCTTTAATCTTTCCATCATTTAAAATCTTGTCTTGCATTTTTTCGTTAATTTCTTAGAAAAAGGAGATAAAGGCACTCATTATCTTTCTGTTTCTTGGAATATCATTTGGATCTATCTACCTCAAATATCTTTAGTATATTTTTGTTAATTAGATGTCTATTGAATATAATCCTTCTTTATATTGGCCACTATCAAAAATAACATGTTCTTCTTTATATTCAATAATATCAGTGAAATAAAATTTAACTAGCTATTCAAGCATGCTCTCTAAGAAATCTGTCTCATTAACTAAATAGTGAAGAGTCTTTGGCCTAGTAAGATATTTCAAATCATATAATACAAATATTAGTGGAAATCTCTTCGATGAAGCAAAGTCTGATTCTATGAGATTATCTATAATTTTTGATAAAGTAGAAAGTATAGTTTATCTAAGCTTTGGAATAGATACTATTTTATACCCAATCTCATCAATTGTCAAAATTTGAACACCAATAGATCCTATTTAAATGTTTTATTCATTTCTACTAACAGATATAATTTCAAAGTTAGCTGCAAACGATAACCCAAGAATTTATTTAAAACGAAAGCTTTAGAAGAGCTTGAAATAAAATTCATAGATCTTTTTTCTTGTTGAGTCTGAAATGTAAGTGTTAGTTTGCAAGGTAAGATCTATCACATTGCAAGTGCAAATTTACTTAGAATCTTTGAGTGATAAAATATTTTCTTCAGTAAAATTGTTTGCAAACTATTATTGCTAGGTTATAAAATCTTCATTCTATTGCATTTCTTACATAATTGCATAGTCTTCAGTATATTATTTTACTTGTTGAAAGAAATCATTCTATTCATCTTAGGTTAGAAAGCTACGATAGCAGCATTGATGATTTTACAAAGGTTATACGCTATCAACGAAACTTAAGTTAAGAGCATCAGTAATAAAATGAATAAATGCTGTAGAGGTTTCAACACTCCATTCAAGGAAATTAAATAGTTACCGTATCAATAGGATAGTTTTAAAATAATGTGCTACTAAGATTGGATCCTTAGAAGCCTTATTCTTTAAGTCTAAATCTTAGAGATTCATGCATTAAATCTTTAACTCTCTACAAACTGACCTAAATACATATTAAGAGCTCTGTTTAATGTATTAAGGAAGCATTTCCAATAAAGCCTCACTTGAGGCAGCATATCCCCTGTGATCACTACAAAATCCATCTTCTCTCCAAGCATCAGGATCACCACAATCACAACATCCACTCACATTTCTCTTTATCCATACCTTATGGCCTTTGTGATTTCCCTTCTCAAAGCATTCTTAGCATATAATGCATGTGGGATCTAATTCACAAGTCTCACACTTCCATGCTATATTTCCAGATTTTAATGTCTTAGCACAAACACCCTTGCTATTAACTGATTAGCTCTTCTTTAATTCTTCCACTACCTAATCTACATTAACTTAACCAAAAAGGAACATTTTGCATAGCTTGAAATAAGAGTCATAATGCTCAAGAATGGATTATTCTGAAACTGATGTTAGTGGAGTTGCAAGCTCTATATGTTTAGACCTTTCAGCAAATTTATCATTCAAGATTTATTGTATTTTGGAAGGATCGGCTCGAACCTCTTAAAGTAAAGTTTCTAGCTAAGATGCAATCGAGAACATATTGATTTCGAATATTCTAAATTATAATTTTAATAATTGATATAATTTATTTATAATATTTTTTAATGTCAAGCCCACGAAATCTGTAACAGAGCTCAACATTAACACAAGGCAAATGTATTAATCCATATTAACTCTATTTTTTATAGAAAATTCCTAGGCAGTCAAACTTAAAGTAATTGCAGAACGAGTGTATAATAAAATATTTGACAAGAGTAAGATTTAATCCAAAAAAGTTATTCAAATAGAGGAAAATAAATTCACAGAATATGGCCTAACTATTTTAAAGTAGTCTAAAATAGATTAAAGCAAGATCATTATAAGGTATTTCATATAAATATTAATATAAAAGATCACTTGAGGAGTTTAAGATTGAGCATAAACATGAGGAGGTAGCAAAGATTCATTATAACCATTACAGAAATAAAAGAATAAGTAAATAAAAATTAAAAAATAACTTTGATAGAGTATCTCAATAAAATCCATTCTATTATTATCTAAGATGTTAGAAACTCCTTTCAGAACAACTCAGTTATTAAAAATATAGGAGTATTATAATTTGCTTATAATAGTTTAGTAATATTTTGCCTCAGCTATCTCAGATTTACCAAAAAGTAACCAAAATAGGAATTTTAACAGTGATTCAAGAAACTCTTTTATGAGCAAGCGATCCTTCACTAAGATTAAAAAGCCCAAATAGAATAAGGCAGATAACAAGAATAAAGTCAATACCTCTATGGATTTTTAGCCCTATTCATAAGATAACTTATCTTAGGAGATATAGGGAACATCAGTGGGATAAATAAACTAAATGTATCAGTCATAAGACATTCTTAACATATAGCAATTTAATGAGAATGACAATGGAAATTTCTTTCCAACAGAGGTTGATGTTGGTGACTAAAATAAGCAGAGTGAATAAAATAATTCGCCTAAGTCAATTGTAAGAAAGCCATATTTAAAAAAGAAAAGGGTATTAGCATTGAATCAATCAGCTACTATTAATGGGAATATACAAACTAGCTTATTCTCATAGAATAATTAGACTTCATCAATATCACCAATCAAGTTGTATGCAAACAATTCTTAAATTGGGAATTCAAAGTACTTATAATGTGATGCTCTTTCAAGATATATGAGGGCTAGAGATCTTGCAGAGTTAAAAGCAAAAGAGAAGATAGATCGCTTGAACACCCTTATTGAAAAATGGGATAAAAAGGACCAGAAAGCAAAAGAAATAATTTTAGAAAATCTTCTAGAGAAGCGTTATAAACTTGAAGAACACAACAGAAAACTGGAGCAGGCACGAATGAAATATGAGAGGTCTATCAAAGACATAGAGGACAGAGGGATCTAGGAGTATAATTAGTATCTGGCAGATCTCAAAGAAAAGAAAATAAGAGACCAAAACAAGCTTAATACAGAGTCTGAAAAAGATTATATAAAGCTTTAGAAAATCTAACAGTCACAGATTAAAAGAGATGCTAATAATAATTCCACTAACATTACCATTTAAGAGATCTATCAAACAGGAGAGTATAACACTAATAAGGATAGCAATACCAAAATAAAGAGAAGATAAAGTGAGACAGGATTATAGTTACAGAGGTTAGAGAATAAGATTCTAGCTGGAAGAGAGAGATCGCTCATGATCAAGAAAGACCTAACTAAGAAAAGTGATAGAGACTTCAATAAATCACCTGAGATATAGCAGTAGATTGAGATTGAAACTGTTGAGAAACTATCAAAGTATCTAGAGAAAAGAAAGAAGCATGATAAATTGATGACCTAAAAAAATGAGGAACTCAAGTATTGGCAAGAATCTCAAAAATTAAAACTCTAACAAAAGCTAATCATGTCTTAATAGGCTAAATAAGAGTATGAGGATATACTCAATCTCAAGAGAAGTCAGATTCTTTAGACCTAGGAATCATAGGATGAAAGTTTGAGTCATTTGAAATATGAGAGTGAGATTCAGTAGATTAGGAGGATTGAACAGTCTAAATTAAAGAGACAAGACCTTAAGGAAATGTATGAAGAGGTGCAGGAAATTCAAAAAGAAAAGAAGGAAAGGATTATGCAGAAGCATATGAATATCAACAGGAATCTGATGAATCTAAGGAAAAATGAAAAAATAGCCAATGAGATGAGGATTAGATAGCATGAAGAGAGAAGAAGATTTTTGGAATAAAAATCCCACATATCCCCTTACGAAGAGATGAAATGGAAGTTCTTAAAGTCATCACTGGATGGATCTAATAAGAAGAGCAAAAGTGGGAATGCTGGGGTATCATTTGAAGAGGATGAGTTGAACTAAAATAATTGATATAAATATATAATAGTTAATTCATAATCAAGGGAGAGAGGTCTCTTTGTCAATAAGAGTCATAATACATTCATGTAAGTCACTGATTATATCTTTTTCAGATTTACCTATTCTTCTTCTATTTGATACATCATATAAGGGCTCATTCTAGTTTGATTAAATTCCTCTTATTTAGACTTCGTATTTATCAGCTATCTTTTGCATTTCTTCTTTGTTCTGTGATAATTTAGGTAGTTTTATATGAATTGATGCTCTCAAGGCTGTACCTAAATTAGATATGCATGATGTGACATAACCCAAATGATTGTCATGCACATATGGTACTATCTTTCCAACATGCTAGCAAGCTTTGATTAATCTGGCATACACAATAAACAATCTAAATCCTTTTTCCATCGATATCATTCTTAGGTGATCCTCTTCATTAATCCAAGCCAGAAGTGTTTTGTCCTGATTATGAAAAACGCCCCTTCCTTCTGGCCAGTCTCTATTAAATCCACCGGCTTCTAAGAATCTGTCGCCTAATTTGAAAATTAGAAACTCTTGAGAAAGTTGGTTTTAAACGTCCTCACTCATTCCAGATAACTCATAAAACTCGCCACTAAGATCATTCTCTAGTGTACTGAATGCTTTCATTAAAGATTGCATTATTTTTATTCTACTCTCCTTGTCTAGATTAGATCCGAAAGGGTAACCCTAAATGTTTCTGCTAATTCTTACTCTGCAAGATAAGATTAAGTTATACTTTGAATCTTATTCATCTGGGTCAGAGTTTCTAAACATTGCCAAATCAGTTTTATGTTTGGCTTTCTTTCCATATTAATGGTAGTCATTTATTATCTTATCAAACAACGGAGCGAACACCTTATAAGAGTCTGGAGACCCAGCAAACACTCCAATGCTGCCTCCCTCAGCATTTTTACAGCCAGTATAAATAGCCTACTTAAAGCTATAGCCATACTTGTCTTTAGTATTCTATAGTTCATTCCAAATATGTGGAGATAAGTGCTTTCTTAGCAAAGATTTGCATGAATCTGGAAACTATGGGAAATTCACAATCTCTTCAGGATTCTCTAGATGAGTTCCCACTAAGGTAGTGGGTCCTTTGTAGTTGAATGTGGTGGTGAGAGTAGTATTTTAAACATCTTTTGACGATGAGCAACCCATGTTTTAATAGGAGTAACAATCTACTAATTAAAATACTATTAATTCTTGCATGCTTAGATAATTTGCATTTGTGTAATATAATTAATAATAAAATGCAAAAACTATTAAAATTATATAAGCCACTACTGTCTACTGAAAAGAACAACTAAAGACTGTTTTCAAGCTTTGAAGCAGCTAATCATGCTTAGGTGTTAGTTGTTGGAGGTGGCCATGCTGGCTGTGAGGCTGCTTCTGCATCCGCAAGAACAGGTGCTAAGACTATCCTAGTAACATAGAAAATGTAAACAATAGGGGAAATGTCATGTAATCCTTCAATTGGTGGAGTAGGTAGAGGGACTTTAATCAGAGAAATAGATGCAATGGGAGGTGTGGTAGGCAAATGTGCTGATATGAGTGGTATTCAATTCAAAGTTCTTAATAAAAGTAAGGGGCCTGCTGTTTATGGCCCAAGAGCTTAAATAGACAGAGATTTATATGCTTAAAATATGCAATAGATTATGAAAAATACTTAAAATCTAGAAATTTATCTTGGCAGTGTCTTTGATTTGATAATTGAGGATGGCTAATGCAAAGGTATCACTCTAGAAAATGGAGAAAAGATAAGGGCATAAAGTGTTATACTGACTACAGGAACATTCTTAGGTGGAAGATGCTATATTGGATAGAGATAGATATCTGCTGGAAGGTTTTTAAGAAAAGAAGAAGGAATTGAATAAGCTAGTGATGGTTTAGCAGGATCATTAAGGAGACTATTTCCAATTGATAGGTTAAGAACAGGAACTCCACCCAGGCTAGATGGGACTACTATAAACTATGAAGGATTAGAAGTGCAGGATAGTGATGAAAAAATTTCATGGTTCAGTTATAAGCATGAGTTCTATGATACATAGCCATTTAATGAGTAGATAAAATGCTATATAACGAGAACAGATGATTACTCTCATTAAGTTATAAGAGATAACTTACATTTAACTGCTAAGTTAGCTAGAGGTGGTGGGTATGGTGTTGGACCAAGATATTGTCCATCTATTGAGAAAAAACTAGAAAGATTTCCTGACAAAGATGGCCATAATATTTGGCTTGAACCTGAAGGTCTAAACACTGATATAGTTTATCCTAATGGTATCTCTACTGGTGTCCCAGAAGAAGCCTAATTAGAATTCTTGCATAGAATAAAAGGTTTAGAGAATGCTAAAATGGTAAAGCCAGCTTACATTGTAGAATATGATTATATAGATCCAAAATCAGTTATAAAGCACACCTTGGAAACCAGATAATTACCCAACCTCTTTCTCGCGGGCTAGATTAACGGTACGACTGGCTATGAGGAGGCAGCTTGCCAGGGTCTTATAGCTGGTATTAATGCAGGAAGAAAGGCTTAAAATCTCTCACCTTTCACTCTCTAAAGAGATGAAGCCTTGACAGGTGTCCTCGTTGATGATTTGATTAGAGATGGAGCTGAGGAGCCTTATCGAATGTTTACCTCTAGATCTGAGTTTAGGCTGAGTGTGAGGGCTGAGAACAGTGATTTTAGATTGACACCTAAGGCTATTGAACTGGGGATTGTTGATGAAGAGCAGGAGTTTATATTCAGATAGAAATAAGAAATGAAATAAAAGGCTTTTGACTTCCTATTTAGTTTCAGCTTGCCAAGCAACAAATGGTATTAAAGAGGGATTAAGCAAGCATCACCCACAAAGACTCATGAATTGATAGATGCTGCTAAGATTTTAGGATATCCAGGGATGGAGCCTGAAGTGGCATAGAAGGCATGGTAATAGGATGTTCCTGATGTGGTGATTGATAAGAGAATAGTGGAGCATGTGAGTGTTGAATGCTAATACAGTTAATATATCGAGTAATAGAAGAGGATTGCTAATTACAATAAAAAATATAAAGATGATGTGGCTAATTAAATTTGATTATAAATATATATATTTATTATTGATTACTGAAATTTAATTTTAAAATTTCAAATTCTCAATTTATTTAAATATATTGGGGTTTTGGGG
>LASR02018869.1:0-11986 GCA_001272965.2 Paraurostyla sp. PUJRC_G6
AAACCCCAAAACCCCTCTATCTATGATTGGCTCTAAACAATGATAATTAAATTCCAGATTAATAGTATGTATTAATTTTTTAATGGAATAAAAAGAAGAGCAATAGAATTATCTAGAGACTTTACTCTCAATATCAGATAACAAGAAGTTCATCTCTCATCTCCTCTCAAATAATTTTATCAATGAGCTGCTAAATTTCGTCAAAGATAATGCAAGTTTAGAGCTAACTGATCTATCATCGAAGATTATTGAATTAAGTGGTTCTTATAGCTCTCCTTAGTCTTATCTAGAGCTAATATAAGTCCTTTATCAAACATTCATAAGAGAAAATATTGTAGGCCCCAGTGTCTATACCTAATATGTTGATGAAATCAAAGCCCCAATTATAAAAGGTGGTCCATTGCCAGACACTCCCTTAGACTCCTTCTCTACGAAGAACACTTACTTATAAGATCTACTTCTCAAGCATTTTGAGAGATCAAGCGAGCAGATCTACCTTAAGACTCAGTTCTTAGTGTTATTCTACTCTATAGAAGTTTTATTAGAGAATTCGCCTGAATCATACAGATATAGCAATCCAATATTCACTCTATACAAAGCTAGATTCTACTATCTCTGGGATTAATAATTAACTTCGAGTGTAGTTCATCTCTAGGATTAATCTATTAATTACTATGAGGAATATGTTTAGACTCTTTAAGATAATGATGAGCAACTCCCAGAGATCTTGATAGAGTAGAGCTATTGCTATCTCAACTTCTACAAGTATAAGAAGTGCAAGGCATGCATCAAGAGAGCCATGAACATCTTAAAGCTCAACTTAAAGCTAACGGGTAAACTTGGCAGACGTACTAAATATTAAGAATTCGACATTGCTCAATTGGTTCTGGATGTTGAAAACAGGGAGGTTCAGGTGATTCAGACATCTGCTGCCTAATTACCAGTAGAAGAGTAGTAATAAACAGAAGAAGAGGAAAAGGACTAGCATTAGAATGTGAAACTAGATCAGGAGAGCATTCTATTTGAGACACCCTTGATAACAGATCCATCAGGAACTGTGCAACCAAAAGATCTTACTGCCAGAGATCAGATAGTGATATAGGCCTACGTGAACTATGTGTCAAAGACTCATGCTAAGGATGAGACTCGCATGGAGCTTCTTCGTCCATATATTAATGCATGCCTTGATAAATCAAATAATTGGCTTGTTTATTCTAAGGCATTATTGCAGAGGAGTAGGAATGAGATTGAGAGAACAAAGACATCTGAGAGGAGTGTGCTCCAAATTCAAGCTCTGATTGATTAATTCAGAGATAGATAGCCTGAACTAGGAGTAAGGACAAAGTATTATGAAGCAAGTGGATATCCATTACTGTGGTAACTGTAAAGAGAATTAGCTAAGAGTTATATGAATATGGGTGTCTATGTAAGCGCTTATGAGCTCTTACGAGAAGTAGAACTCTACGAAGATTGCATCTTGTCTATGTTTTTGTCTGGTCGTTCAGGCCTTGCTGAGGAACTGGCTAATGAGCGTCTCAAAAAAGGAGACCTTTAACAACCAGGTATCCTGTGTCTTCTGGGAGATATTAAAAAGGATCCCACCTACTATGAGAAGGCTTGGGAAGTCTCTGGTCATAAATTTGCCAGAGCTATGAGAAGTAGAGCACGTATCTTTTACTTCAATGGTGAATACCAGAAAAGTATTGAGTGCTATGAGAAAGCCCTTGCTATCAGCAGACTCTACCCTGACGCTTGGTTCACTCTGGGCTGTGCCTACATGAGACTAGAGGATTACAAGCAAGCCATATTCTCATTTGGAGTTTCAATCAGTATTGATGACTAGAACCAGGAAGCTTGGTCAAACATTTCAACATGCCACATGCGCCAAGACAAATACAAAGAAGCTGTCATGTGTTTGGAACAGGCTCTGAAACATAACCGCAAGAATTGGAAAATCTGGGAAAACTATATCATCCTCTCATTAGAAACTTTGAAGTTTTTCAAGGCTGTGAGTGCAGCAAGGGAACTAATGAGACTAGACATGATTGAAAGACTTAATGTAAATCTAATGCTTAAAATATGTGATGTATTCCTAAAGAACTACGTAGCAAGGGATGATGTGCCAGCTGAGGAGCTAGCCATAGCAAAGAAACAACTATATTCTTTCTTTAAAGAATATACTGAGAAGGTAGCTAAGGACTGGCAAGTGTGGAGACTAATAGGAAGAGTTAAGGCAATACTGAAAGAGGATATGAATGAAATTAAACAACTGAAGCTTAAGGAATTAAGAGCATTGATGTCTCAGATTAATTGGGACCATGAAATGTATTTTATAAAATGATTATTGTTTATAGTGAGAAAAGTGAAAAAGTTGAGAGGAGCTTAGATGAGCTAATGAAAATGAGATCAGTAGTAGAAATATCTAATGAAGAAAAGATTTTTGTGAAAAACACTATAACAGTCATTGAATAATGCCTCCAGAGAAAGAGTAACATTGACGGTCAGAATGAGTTATGATAGTTAAGCAATAATTAATGAAATTAAGATTAATTTTAATAATGAATCAATAAAATTATCTATCTCTTGAGCTAATCTTATTTTCAAAAGTATCGCTGCTGGGAAGATCTTCAGAATCTTATAAAGCCATTTTCATCCAGAATCTTTCATTTATCGCTAATTTATTCCTAGCAGCTGGAGAGTCTCTATTAGTGTCTATTATGCTTAATTAAGCTATTTCTTCATTTTCAGTATGAATAGGAGAGTCAATTTCTATTCCATTTCTTAAAATTTCAGATAGTCTTAGATCATTCTTTATATCATTTGAAATATTCATAGCAGGATTCCCAATCATTCTTTCATTTTAATCTGGAGATTTCTATAGTTATGAAATAGACAATTAAACAGGTTCTTGAATATCCTTAGTTACTGTTGTTTCCCTATTAATAAAGTAGACTCTAGGTTTATTTTCTGGGCTTGGATTAGTGTGTGCTATTTTCTTTTCTTGGCTTCCTGTTTCCTATTAATATAATTCACTTGAGACATAGCTAGAATCTATATCTATATTCATTAACTCTCTTGGCTACTTATTGCTAATCTCAATTTCTTAAGTCTATTCTTTGTTAGTTTTATCATTAACTTCTTGAATGATTTATTATTTCTGTGTGTCAGCAAACTCATAATCTTCTTCATTATTCCAAATATTTTAATATCTAGTTGATGATAATTTATTGGAACTTCTTTTCTCCATAAATTGCATAATGTCTTATTATGAATTAAAGTAGAACTGAGTTGTTTTTGAAGATATCTTTTTGCTATTCTTTGGCTTATTAAGATTAGATTCGAATCCTCTTATTGACGATTTCCTACCAAAAGTCATCTGGCTGTATTTTTGTTAGGTTAGGTTAAGGTTTGAATGATAACTTGGCACTTTATTCCTCATTTAAATTTGCAAAACATTTCCTCTTGAGCTATCTAAAGCTTTATTTTCGCTGGGGAGTTTTTCCAATTGAGGAATATCTTAGTTGTTTTGTACATCTACATCTTAATGTTACTCAGGCAAAATTTATGACCCAGCACTAGATTTTATTTAATCCATGTCAATATATTACTCTGATTCTTATTCAACTTAACTCCCTTTTTTACTTTCTTCATCTAGTTCTTCCCAGTCATCCTAATTTTAATTTGGATTGCTTGATATTTTTTCCAATTCTTTTGAAGCTTGATTTTGTTTACTTATTTATGAATGATTGGTATTGTATTTATCTTATTGTGCCTAACTTAATCTCCCAAAAGTACTTTTTTAAACTCTCATACTACTGGCTGAATCCTTACTTTTAGATTTTAAAGGATCATTTTTCAATAACTGTCTACTTGTAAGTAATAAATTATCTTTTATTGTTGAACCACTACTTAAATCTTTCTCATTGCCTACAAAAGACACACCATCGATTGTCCCTTCATTATTTAGATGGAAAGAGCTTTATTTTCCAATTGAAGGGATTTAATTAGATCTTGTATCCTCTTATGATTTTTCTTCATCGATAATTTCTTAGTAAAGGTATTTGTATTTCTACTATAGCATTAAGTATGATGTTGCTTAGATAGGGATAATCTTACTATATGTTCCTATTATTTTTGTATCTGAATCGCTATGAGATGAATCTTGGTTAGATTAACTACTTTCAGGCTTTTAAATTTAAGATTGGTTTTCTGATATCTTAATAGATTAGTAACTACTTATGCTATTCTTGCTAACACTTTCACTTTCATCATCTTCTTCAAGTATTTAAGAGTTACTAATTATTTTCTCGCTTTTCTATAAAGCCACAGATTAAGAAGTTTCAGCCCTTATCATTGAATCATGCCCTTATAATTCATTTGTTTTTGTATTAATAGATGTTCGATTTTTATTTAATTCTCCCTTCGGAAACTATAAATATTAGTTATTGCTTTAATTGCTGCTAGAATTAATAGATTCATCCTTTTTTATAAAGGAATCTTAGCTATTGAGATCTGATCCTTCTTGTGATACTTAAAGTTATGCAGCCATTGGTTATAAAAGAGATTGCATCTTATTAAATGGCTATTATCCTTTATTGATTGTGATCTATCCTCTAAATGGAGATAGAGTGTTTTAACTATCAACTTCATTTATTGAAGATTTTTAAGCATTCAATTAATCTAACACTTTTGCATTCATTGCAAGCGCATTAAAGATACTGTTTCTTTAAGTTCTGTTTGCTAATTTCTACATTTAAGGAGATTATTGATTTTTAAGAACCTCTATTTCTTTTACAGCTTGCTCTTTCATTTATTCGTCTCCTTATAACTTTCGTTTTTCCTTCATTAGCTTAGTAAAATTTTATAATCTCTTAATCAAGATTGGTAAATAAATGATTACTCTGCTATCATAGTATTTTCCTTCATACTTATCTCTATGCCTCATTTTTCTTCTATCTTCAATTAATCTCAGATTTTTGTATTCTTCATAAAGTTGAATCTTATTTTTCTTTATTAGATCATTGAAATTTACCATCAGCTCTTCAAATGAATTAAATTCCAATTAATCTTAGTTTTGCAAATACTTATTCATAGAGTTGGTATCTTTGAATGATTAAACTGTTGATTATTAATGAAGAAATTTTTCAGTCCTCATTAAGGCAACTTTATCAAAGTCTATCTTGAATATTGTTTTGCACAAATGATTGAGTATATCCACATAGTTATAGGTCTTAAAATTATGATAAGTAGGAATGTGAAGCTCCGCTATAAATTTGCTCATTTCTATTTTATTTAATAGAAGATAGTCTCCTCCTCTTATGAATCCAGTGTTTTTTTCAATCAATTGAATAAAAAAAGTATTTACTTCTGACACTTTGATATAGCCAGTTCCCTCAGGATCAAAAGTCTGCCATATTTTCTTAAATTTCTCTATCATAATATCATCAACTCTCAAGTTTTAATCTTCATTTGTGTCTCTAAAACCCTCTAAAATAATAGCTATGAAAAGATTCAGAAAAATAAAAGTAACAAAAAGCTAATATGAGGTAAAGAATATCATTGCACCCCAATAACTACCACATCCATTTGCTTATCCTCCATTTTTAAGAATATCTTCATAAGAAGGCTCATCTATACAGTCATAAGTTATGCTTTTGTAATCCATTAGGGCTTTCATTATATCATTCCAAGATTCTCCAGTAGCACATCGAATAAGAGTCAAAAATGCATTGATAAAATTTTGAAAATTTGCATGCTCGTTTAGCTCTCCATGTATTTTTACTTTTCCAAATAAATTAACTCCCAGGATAGAATAAAGATAAATTATTAGAAAGAGAAGAAAGCCAATATTTGCAAGAGAAGGAATAGTGACTATCAAAGTTATGAAAATGCTTTTTAATCTCTAAGCTTATTTAACTAATCTCAAAACTCTTCCAATTCTAAAGATTCTGAGAATTGTTGCTTGAGCGCCTAAATCTTTATTAAAAGCGCTATTTAATAGTATTTGAAGATAAGTGCCGACTAATATAATAATGTCAAATATATTCCAACCTTCCTTGAAATATAATCTACCTTAAACTATTATTTTTAGCAATGCCTCTGCAGTAAATATAACAGTAAATACTGTATTAGCAATTTCAAATGCATCTTCAACTTCTTATGGCATCATATACCAGTTGCAGGCAAGAATACACGAATTAAGAATTATGCAAATATAAATAAGCCTTTCAAACTTTACAGATCTAGCAAATTAACTAAGGGCTTTCTTAATCTTATTTTGAATTTCTGGATCTATTGGCTAAGGCTTGGATTTAAAGCATTTTATTTGAACTTTAACCCATTCTTTTTAAGTGTCTGTAAGGAGAAAATTTAAACCTAATTTTTCTTTTTCATATTTAAAAGTATTAATAACAACACCAACGAACATATTCATAATAAATAGAGAACCAAGTAAAATGAAGCATATAAAGTAAAGGGAAGCAATTGTATTTGAATCTTACTCCTATGTATAATCGATTTAAGTAGAATCTATACCATCCCACATAGTTTAAACCCAGCCCTCTGTAGTTGCCATTTAAAATAATGTCAATGCTGCATAAAACACATTATCAAAATTTGATCTTTTAGCCATCCATTCACCACCCATATTTAGGCAATCCCACTTAGAGAAAGAATATTTCGAAGGATTTATAATATATTTGGCATTTAACTCTTCATTTTTAATCAAAGAGCAATAAAAGAATTCACCTTTAAAGAAGTTAACTCCAAAAATAGCATAAACACTAAAAGAAAAAAGAGCTATAACAAAAACATTCATTATATCTTTGATAGAATTAATCAAGCAAAGTACTGCTATTTTTAATCCTTCATTTTTAGATATCATTCTTAATGGCCTCATGATTCTCATTAGTCTTAATGATTTCATAAGTTTTAATTCTTTAGTTGATATTAATGAAATAAAGCTAACCACCACAATAAAAAAATCCATAATATTCCAAGGATTCATAAAATAAGATTTTGGGCCATTCACAACGAAGCCAAAAGCTATAATCTTAAGTACACATTCTAATCCAAACAATAAAGAAATGGACACATCACAATAATAAAGAATTAAATTATATTCGTTATCAGGATCACTTAATGGCAAATCTAACGCCAGAGTAACTGTGGAACATAATATTAGAATCATTATAAAAGAGTCAAATAATTTCATCTTCACAACATCAGCAATAGCCATTCTAATTTTATTTTCTTAATCAAATATGTATAATGATTTTCCCTCTATTGTCAGCTAAGTCTTAAGATTATTCTCTGTTAAAGTTTTACTAAATAAAGCTATTTTATTTTCAAATGGATTATTATTATATGAGGCATTGAGTTTGTCATTATTTTCAGATACTTAATTATTTTTTGCAATTATACTTTAGTTTAAGTTATTCTAGCTCATTTTCTCAGCAGGTGTTAAACAAATTGTATTTGAAAGCTTGCTTTCTTTTCTTTTCTACCTAATTTATTTTGTTTAGTCTATTTTTTTGTCATATACTAAGGCGTTATTAGTTTCGAATATTTGGAGGGTGTTTGTAGAGCTAATATCTTATATTTTTCTAAGCTTTAATTTCGTTTGGTCTACTTTAATAATATTATCTTAAGAATCATCTTGATTAAAAGAGTGATTAACAGAATCATTTATTTTTATTATGAAAGGTCTGTTCGAATTTATTTAGCCTTACTCTTCAAAATTGTTTATACTATTCTCCTAATGTGATTTGACCATTCTTGATTTAGGCTAAAGAGATGCTCTGGGAGAATTAATCATCGATGACTAGTTCTAAGATACTGAACTTTTAGAAAATACCAAAGAATCAGGTTCTTGCATATTTTTGTTTTCTTCATCCATTTTGTTTTCAGTTTTTTCTATTTCATGAATTTCATATATTTTTACTTTTTTAAAAGTGCATTTCATTTTCTTATATATCGTGAATAAGAAGTCTTTTACCTTTTTTATTGTTAATCTTTCTGTCTAGTTATCATTATCATGGGTCTATTCAAAATCTTTTAAAAGAATAGCTAAGAACAAGTTTAGCAAAATTAGATTTCCAATAGCAGTTAATGAAACAAAGAATAGAATGCTCCATTTATTTGTTGCTCTAACATAATCGAACATATATGAATTCCAATCGTCTCCCACTAGCAAAATAAAGATAAAGATCATAGCATTTTGCCAATTATCAAAATTAGTTCTTAGAGATAATCCAATCCCTTCGCATCCATCTTCATCATTGCAATCTTCAATATTAATTGGATTGCTATTTTCATCAAATTTAACTCTTTAAGCAAATAATTCCATTCCGAGTAAAGCATATGTAAATGTAAATAAGAAAAGCAAAATAGAGAAATTGCTAATATCTTTAAATGTTTTTCCCACTCTTAGCATCATATTTTGGAGACTTTGCCATTATTTAGCTAATTTAAAAACTCTCAATAGCCTGATTGCTCTGAATGCAATTAATACTTTATATTATTGCTCATATTAGGTGGAGTATTTAAT
Organism: Paraurostyla sp. PUJRC_G6; assembly: GCA_001272965.2. Lineage (NCBI taxonomy): Eukaryota > Ciliophora > Spirotrichea > Stichotrichida > Amphisiellidae > Paraurostyla > Paraurostyla sp. PUJRC_G6. Next base: position 8,549 of record LASR02018869.1, read on the forward strand.
TGTTAAATCAGTGATCGAAAGTACATTTATAATTATATCAAATAGATTAAATTTATCTTTTGCATAAAGGGAGGGGCCAAAAGCTAAAAGTTTTATTAGCATTTCAAAAAGAAAGCACCCAAAAAATATTTGATTTAGTTAATCCAAAAGCTCAGATTCTTATTAAGTTATTGGATAACGATCAAGAAATAAATCAATTGTGTTTGCAATTATCAAAAGCAGCATCATAATTGAAAATATTCTATTTGAGCATATTTTGTAAGCAAAGGCATAAATTTTATTGTTCTTTAATCTCCATTCAAGGTCATCTTGAAATTCTAATTCCTAAGTATCAAGGTGTTTTGTCTAATTCATTGATTATGTGGCACTTTAACTCTAGAGCTCACGCTCTTTTTCTATTTTAATTTTTGCTTCAAATATCTTTTGAGTCATTGATCTAGTGAGCTCCTTTCTCTAATGATTGATTTATTATGCCTCTTATCCTTAATCAAAGCTTTTTTCTTTTATATAAGATGCAGCATCTTTATGTTCTTCTAAATGATTATTCTCTTCACTTATACTTGAAAAAGTTTTAACTTTTTTAATTCTGTCAATTGCTGAGTTTTCATTTTTATAAAGATTTATTAGATTATTTTGGTTAGGTATTTATCAATCAGAAACCTAGGAGCTATACACATATTCTTCCTCATCGGTGAAATGCTGCTCAGTAAAAATGCTTTCAGTATCTGATTTAAATGAGTCCTTATTTTTTATTTCCTCTTATTTGCTTATCTATTTATTGAGTTCAAGAATATCTTTCTATTTAGAAAAAACTGATGTGCCTTTTTTGCTATACACACCTCCTCCCTTAGTCCTCATTTGAGATAAAGTAGTTTTCTTACTCTAAATATCAAGTTTCTTTAATTGATCTTAGAGTTCTTGCAATCTTAATTTTTTATCAACCTAAGCGAATGAATCCATTATTACAGCCAGAATCAAATTCAACAAAAAAAACCCTCCGAAAATCACAATAATTATAAAGTAAACTGGGCTTAAGTAGTCAGAATCAGTATCTTCAAACTAAAATATTAAATTTAATGTTCTATATTACATTATACATTAGTCTGGCCCAGCCTTCAAGAGTTATCACTTAGAAAATAGTTAAAAGAGCATCGCCTAAATTATCAAAAGATTAAAGTCCATAAAATGTCAGTTTATCATTTTATGAATGAGCATTTTCAATGCCTAGATTGTAATCCTAAGGGTTCCCACAATAGGTCCCTGCTCTACATTAGTATTCAAATTTATTGGAACACAAAGTAACTTAGGTTTAATCTATGGGCCAATTACCATACTAGTCTGGCTTTTCTGTAAGCCTGCACCTACTATACTAGTCACCTTTAAATATAGAAACTCCTAATATTCCAAATAGCATAAAGAAGAAAAATAGGAACAATAGAACATTCCCTAGCATAGGTAAAGAAGATAGCAACGAGCTGATAAGCCTCCTCATGCTTGGAATAGCTTTAATACTCCTCAGTGGCCTTATAACCCTTAAAGTCCTTAAGAATGTAAGCTTAGTAACTCCAGGTAAAACTTCGATCCAGCTATAATTAGTAATAATTTTATATATACCTAATTATTACGGAAATGAAATCTAACCAGTTCCAAGGATCTCTGAAATAAGAATTTTAATGGATGAAAAGCCCCATCCCTAGCATTCTCAGAGTAGCCTCTACTGTGAATAAGACTGTAAAACCTTATTAGATTGAAGTTAGTCGAATATTGTAATCTTTCTCAATCAGTCTATCGGTATAATCAAACATAGCCATGACTATAGAATTTGCTAGGATTGATAGAATAATCAGCCATTCAAAGACTCTATAAAATCAATAAAAATTTCTTACCGCCATTCAATAAGCCAGACTATTGATCTTCTAATTTTACTCTTGTAACTCAGAAAGAAAAAGGATCTTGGATCATACTAAAATAGGTTAATTATTCATTTACTCTAATATGCCGATCATGGACTCTAAATAATCCTTTCTCAAAGTTTTTCATTTCTTCCTTCCATCTATCCTGCTTTCTATTGTTCACCATTCTTTAGACATAATTGTTTTTCATATTTCTTGATTCCTTTGATGATGATTTTTGTTTTGTTGAAACGTTACCATCAAATCTTGAGCTCCCTTTCCCCACACTTGATCCATCATCAATTATTATTTGTTTTCTCTCTCATCTATTTGAATGCGAAGAATTCACCCTTTGTTCTTATTTATTTTTAGATTGATGATTATTGTTTTGATTTCCTATGTTCTTATCTGTCTCATCTTAAAAAGGAGAAGAGTTTATTTTTCCCTCAAATTTACGCCTTGTTATTTATTTGGCTAATGATTCATCTCTATGCTGTGCGGTTTCTTAATTTTAGGCAACATTCATTTCTAGTTTTGCTTATTTCTCTGTAATATTTAAATAATTTCAATTATTATTACTCTTTAAATTTAATGATTAATTTTGAAGCCACTCAAATATATCCAAAAGATCCTACTGATTCCCCTCTTAAGTACGATGAGACAATACTCCAAAATAATATCTCAAAGCACAATCAAGTAACTGGAGAGCAGGAAGATGAATATGTAATTGTTGAGAGGCTCTGTGAAGTGTTAAGGAAGTAAAATTAAAGAGAAGATACTAATTTTTATTAGAATCGATTATTTGTAAGATATTTTTGAGTAATTTTATAAGTAAAATTTGATAAGAGTATCAATGTGGATTGAGCAACTCATAAAGGAAATAAATCATGCTGGGAATACTGATGGATGGGAAAAATTTATATTCTAAAATATCGGATATTTCACGATAGTAATGGTGTATTTAAGAGCAACAGCTTAAGACAGCTAATATGAGATGATTAAAGTAAATTCAAGAATTTTATAATGATTTTAGGAAACTGAGATCATATATAATCTTAACAGGTTAACTAAATTACTAATAAAGAAATAAGTCTTAAACACCACCATTGATGAAATTAAATATGAGCTTTCCTCCTTTATTAATATCACAATCCTTGTCCAAAAGAGCTATAGAAAGCGAGTAAAATAATTTATTAATCAAAATGAATTAAGTCAACAGCCAAAACACTATGATACCTAATTGAAAATCAATATAAACGAGCTAAAACTTTAATCTAAGATTCCCACTCTCTTATTTGATAATAATCTCGATTGTGAGTTCCGTAGTTGTATTGCTAAAATCTTACTAGACTATGACTTTGATATTGATAAAAGATTTATGAATGCTTTTGAGAAACTATTTAACAATGTTAAATTAATCAGAGCTTAAATAAAGAAAAAGAAACTCATTTAAGATGATACTACTGCTACTGCAATTGATTGAATATAATTTTATATTTAATTTCATAAGTATTTTATCAACTATTGCATTATGGGGTTTTGGGGT
>LASR02018899.1:0-12665 GCA_001272965.2 Paraurostyla sp. PUJRC_G6
CCCCAAAACCCCATGATGGAAAATTTAGTAGTTATGAAATCAAGCTAAATTATCAAATAGTTTAAATAATTCAATCATCAATATTAATTCAAGGATTTATTTATTGATGGTTTTTATAAAAGGAGTATTTACCTTCCTCTTATTTAAAATCTTCTTCTCTAACCGAGCGATTGTTTAGCTATTTCTAGTAAAGAATACCATTATTCTTATTCATTCTACTATTAGAGCTTACATTTTAAGCTTAATAATTTTCTTCAGACACTACAAATTCATCACTAATAGAAAATTCATCTTAATCTCCCACTTTCAGTGATTTTTCTTACTCATCAGATAAATTTTCATTTAATACTATTGAAAGACTACGTTACTTAGTAAAAGAACTATGTTTAGCCTTATTAGATTGGTTCCTTAGTCGTTGATAGAAATTAAGATTTCTTTGCTAATTAATACTAAGATCTTGATCCTCTACAGTGAGAGTCTATGCCCTTAATTCATTCATGTAATCCAATTAGTTCATATTGCTTTTCTTCTTTGTAGTTATCTTCTTATGAGATTAAGGCATTGATACCTTATTGCTCAATTTACTCTTCTAGATAACATTGAATAATTCACCTTGGTTATCTTTGTCTTTAATCATACTCTATAAAGCTTTCTATATCTCAGCATCTTATGCCTGGGCTTCAAATTAAGCCAAAGTGTCTCTCTCTAATTAATTTTGAGATCCATCAGTTATCTAAGGATCTATGTCAAAGAGACTTTTAGAAGTGCCTGTCATTTTAAGATTTACATTCCTTGATCTTTGATTTTTATCATTTTGCTCTCCTCCATCTCCGCTAGTTTACTCGAATCTGGGACTAGGCGTTCCATTCATTAGATATTCTTATGATGAGACACCTTATCTCAGCACCTTTTTATAATTATCATCTTTGCTAGGAGACTTCCCAAGAGTAAGTATTGGATTTAATGTGAAATTTTTCTTATTATTCGAATCAGTATCATATCTGAAGGAATTAGTTGGCTGATTCTCTAAATTATGCTTGTCAAAGGAAGGATTAAAATCTATAAACTTCTCATCAATAGATAGCTAGTCAATATTCTCATCCTATATCGTTCTCTCTATCAACCCTATATCAGATGTAGCAATTGTCTTTTTAACCTCTGATGTCTACTTTTTCCTAATTTCCCTTAGATGTTTATTTCTGTCTAGCATAAAATCCTCTATCTCTTTGTTGCTTATATTTTTCTTGCCGATTGCCTCATAGAGTTTATCCTTACTCAAATAAATCTGGAATCGTTCAAGAATATTCTGATTGAGTATTATCTCCCCTGAATCGTAAAGCTCTTTAACCTCATGCAATGCCTTCATGAAGTTTTCTCTAAGGATCTCATTCTCTTAATTGATAATCATCTTTCTATGCAACCTCTCAAATTTCTCTTTATTATTGCATAAGAATAACATCAAGTAAACTTTTCCAAATTTTAAAATCAGTGTTGAGTATAGCTCCTTTGATACTTCATAGGCCCAATAAGCAAAGAAGAATATATTTGAAAAGACTATTATAAAGAAAAATGAAAGCTTAGTTTGATCCGTCAAATACACTATATGGAATTATTCTTTGGGAATAAAGTTACCTCCAGAAGTATTTGAACTGCTTGATGTGTTGTCACTTTTAACTGAAACAGTTGTAATATCTAAGATAAAGAATAAGCCACAAAACACTGTAATTGTTGAAGTTATAAGAGATGTGATTTCTAAATTATTTAGCACAACAGTTTAGAATGGTTTCTTCTTTAATGTTACAAGCAAAAAACCAATGAGAATAACAAAAATAATTAAAGCCTAAATAAATTAGCATAAAAAAATATACCTGAATGATTATTCCACCTGTAACATACACCGAAATAAAAATAAGGATGATTTTTCTATACATAATAACTATCTCCCAGTAGTAGAACTGCTTTTTGTAACCTCTGAATAAAAAACCATATTGTGCTTTTGTCTATAAATTTTCTAAGTTCTTTCTCTTTCTTAATAATAGGATGAATGCAAAGAATGGTATTCCAAGTCCCCAAACTATTATCCCAGGCAGTGCGATCAATAAAGACCAATATTGATGTGATTTAGAGTTGCAATCAATATCTAAATCCTCTTTATTTCTTTGCTCTCCATCTACATTAATGCAACTATTAAGAATCAAATTAAAATATCTTACTCAAATGCCTTAAAGAAATATGATATCAAACTGGGATGAACTAAAAATAGCAATATTACTACTGTAGATGTAGCCTTTGTTTTCAATAGATTTTCATCTTACTTTTTGCATTATATTAGTGCCCAAATTCCATAACTTAAAACAAAAAGAATAAATGGGAGAATCGAAAATAAAAGTAGCTTAAAGTAAAACAATCTTATTGGAAAATTGTCAATATTTTAATCATTAGTTTTAGAGTTAGATCTATTATCTGAATTTAAAAAGCAGTCAATAGAAAATATTTAGGTGGATGCTTCTCCAACTGGCTCAGTAGCTTCAAAATAACTTTTTACTAGCTAAGGCCAGTTGAAATCAAAAGAGGCAGTTAGTAGAATCAGTTAAATATGATTAAGGAGAATTTTCTAGAAAATACTTGTAACATTTTTCTTCTCTCTCGCTCCATTTAGAGTTGATCTGATGATAAATATAACCACTATAATCCCTATGATCATTATGCCTGCTATTCTAATAATATTGATTGTATATTCTGGGCATTTTGAGCAAACAAATGATCCTGTAGATGAATATCCTTTATTGCATTCTGTACATAATATTCCAGAGTAGGCCCAATCACAACTTCCCTATTAATTATAATCAGGAGAAATCATTCCTCTATAATAATGATGAATATAAATTACAAGCAAGCATATTTATTAAGGCATTTAATAAATGTTAAGGTTGTATTACTCTTTCTCCAATATCCTGCCTATGGGCCAATTTTGCTACCACCCAAACAGATAGCTTTTGTAGTAGGGCAAGATTTGCAAGTTGATGGCTCTGTCATCTTTATAATTGAATAAGATTAGCCCTAAGGGCATAAATCACATCTAAAAGATTATTTTTTAATAACTTACGATCCAGACTCAGAAAACTTTTCCCCTACTTCACATTCTCTAAGGCTGATATTTAAAGCAAATTCTATTGATTCTTAATTAATAGAACTCAAATAATTTTAATTTGAAGGTTTTGTACTATCTATAGCTGAGGTTGACAAAAGAAGTTTATAAGAAGATCCAGGTGCTCCAGTGAAATTCATTCCATCAACAATAAAAACTCCTTTTTATGCCAAAAATTCTGTTGTTCCAGTTGTAACAGGTGAATATTGATTTATTTCAGATTCATTAGAGACTTTTATTATTTAAATGGTAAGTCTGGCATCATCCGTAGTTGTAACAATCGTACCATATTTATCAACTAAAGCTAAATACATAGTTTATAAGGTTCCTCCACTTCTTGCATTGCTATTAACTAAGCTAGTTTCTTAATTTTATATTTGATCTTCAGATAAATATCTCTGCATTAATTCTTCTGAATTATCAATCAATTCAGATCTCCTAACTCTATCTTATGCATTTAAGTATTGCTAGTAAGTTATGTAAGCAAGATTTTGTGCATAGCAACCAATATAATCTCCATATAATCTTGCTGTGTTATTTTTTATTTTATAAGCTCCTTAATCTTTAAGGATTAGTTCCACATCATTCCAATAAATTACACCACCTGAATTATTGGCGTAATTATTAGTAAATGTATTATAAGCTTACATTGTGTAATTACAATTATAGGGTGAAGAGCATTCTAAATAAAGGGCACCTCCATTTTATTTAGCATAATTATCTATAAAAACTGAATCTTCAATTAGTAAGTTATAGATATTTTTAATATAAATAGCACCTCCATGTAATTTCTTAGCTTAGCTTTAAATGAAATAACTATTTTTAATCTATAAAATATTATCAAGTTAATAGGAATACATGGAAAAAATATCTCTAATTTGAAGAAGAATAAGTATCTTTGAACAAATTTGAATGCTCTAAATAAATAGCACCTCCTTACTCAGCTTATGAATTCTTAATTAAAACTTAGTCTAGGTTAAATTCATAACATTCTGAGCAATAAATAGTACCACCCTTTGTGACGAGTTAATCATTTAATTAATCATTTTTTATATTTCCTAAATAGTTAAGCATATTTAAAATACTAGTAATAGCTAAATTATATGCAAAGAAAGTTATTTTTTCAAAGTACATTGAGCTTTTAAATTGGTAGTTTGTAATATCTACATTTGCAATTGACAAATTAGAATTTGAGTTTGATGCATAAATATCTCCTCCTTAGACATTTGCGTAATTTGAAGAAAACTTTGTATCATTGGCTATTAGAATGTAATTGAATGCACTTGTATATATTGCTCCTCCGTCCTTTGTAGCATTATTATTTTTAAAAAGTGAGGTATATATGTAAATGTTCGAGCCTTTATTAATTAATAGCAATAATAATTACTGCTTCCTGATATGTAAATAGCGCCACCTTGTTTTGAAGCCCCATATTCAAATTGGCAATTAGTCATGAAGAGATTAACTTCTAATGAAACATGCACAAAAGATCCTTAAGTTTGTAGATCATTATTATAATAGCTAAAAAGATAAAAAAGAACGTTTACTTATTAGAATCAATTTCAGTAAAGTTGCAATCAGTAATACGAGCATAAGAAGAAGATAGATAAATATTTCGAGAAAGTTGATAGGCAGAATTGCTCTTAAAAGAGCAATTATATATGGAAATATTTGCGTAGACAAAGTATAGACCAGAACTCATTGTAGCCACATTGCTATCAAAAATACTGCTTTTAATAATCATTTGTTCCTTAAAAATTAGAAATAAATAATCTTACTGTAGATGATTGAAGCACATTTATTACTGAGTTTTATTTGGCTTTATTTTCTCGAAATGTAGATTAATCGATGGAGAAAAAAGAATATGATAAGGAGTTAATTACTCCAGCAGATCTCTTAGCTTAATTATATTCGAAAGTAACATTGTACACTTTCAATATTGTTCTATCTTCTATTTACAAAACTCCTGCATCTGTTGCATAATTATGGTTGAATCTTGTTGAATTTAAATTGAGTGAACAGTTAGAAGCTTTGATAGCACCTCCAGACCAAGCGCTATTATCTATAAGGATTAATTTTATAAAATTTACATTAAAACGATGAATTATAATCTTCAAAACTAGATTTGTATAAGTTAAATACTCCACTATTATCTAAATTATAGCACTAAGTGTAGGTATTGCTCTATGAAGAGACCATCTTAGCTTTTTAAATATCAAATCCTGATAATCCATTACTGCTAATGTTTGAACTTCCTTATATTTAGTTTTTATCATTTTTAGCAGTCTATAATACTTCATTACATTAAAAAGATGAGTTAGCTATAAAGAATTACCCATCTACAGATAAAGATTCAATTAATTATGTTTTATTTGATGTTGAGTTTCTAATTGTTGAATTAGTAATATTAAATTAGTAGTGATTTAAAAGCTATGCAAATCCACTAGAATTATGTATTGCCCTTTAGGATAAGAAAGTAGAATTCTCAATCGATGTAGATAAATATGAATTATCAATATAGAATACACCACCATAATAATTAGAAGTACTAGAAAGGAATATACTATTATTTATCTTAGCTTCACTAGTATATTGTTAGGTGGTAGAGCTTCCCTTTGCATAAAATACTCCTCCATTTAAAGATGCAATGCTATCCTTAAAATAGCAAGAATAAATTTCTAATTTTGCTCTATCATAGAGCTGGAAGACTCCTCCATTTTAGGATGATGAATTATTAAAACTGCAATTCCTAAAAGTTGTACTTGTATCAGTTATCTAAAAAACACCTCCATCTACTGAAGCTGAATATAAGTATTACGAATCCTAGTCTGTGAATGTTGATGAATCATCATCTATTCTAACTAATTTTATCATAGAATTCTTAAAGAGATAGTTATTCTGGAACAGCATGTTTTTAAATTCTATTTATTAGCAATCTTCAAAGTACATCATATATTGGTATAAATTAAGTGAATTGAATGTTGCATCTTTTGATATGTCAAATCCAAGAGCATCTGATATATATGAATAATTGTAATTTAAATCTCCTTTAAAGGTATTATTAGTCATACTAACACTTTCTATTGATTAGGCATAAAAAACTGAGCTATCAGCCAAGTCTATCTATTAGAGAAGGTTATTTTTCTCTGAATTTTTAGTTAAAAATGTTGAATCCTTTACTTCAATTAGGCTAAGATCCTATGAGTAAAATAATAGACTTTTACCGAAACGAAACTATATAAATAATTATACAAATTATATTTTACAATAGTGTTATTTTTGAAAATTGACTAATAAATCTATAATTTTCCAGTATTTGTTTCATCTTGACAATTTATTAGACCTGCATCTCCATCATCATTCGAATTATAAGCAAAGTTATTCTAAAAATCACTTTCTAAAATTAAGATATTCATAGCACCGTTTAGAGTTGATTCATCAGTATTTTTGATATATGCAAAAGCTGAATCGGCTATTGCAAAATTGCTTGAAACAATAATATTTTTTGTGGTTATATTCGGATATTGAGAGCTTTCATAATGAATGATACATCCTACTTCGCAGTAATTATCTTAATATGTATTATTAGTTAGTATCAAAGAGGATCCTTCGAAATGATAAATAGCTCCATTTATGGCAGAATTTTGTTAATAAGTAGAGTATGAATCAAAAAAGTCAATATTTTCTTTGATTTAATATACTCCTCCACTTTATATGGTATTATTACTATCGTATACAAAGCAGTTATCTATTTTATGGTTCTTAATTTCTATTTTTCGGCTATCATTTGAGCTTGTACTTGTTTCAAAATAAAATGCATGGGATTATATTCCAGAATTTTATTCAGCTACATTAAAAGCTTCTATAGAGAAATTATGATTCTTTTATTTAACATCATCTAATGTTAACCTAACCCCATCTAAAGTTTGTGTGCAAGTAATGTTATTATTTTGCATAGTTATATCAATAATATTCTTAGAGTAGAAGTACATCAAAACAGCACCTTTATATGCAATAATATCGCTAAATTAACAATCTTCCATATTTAATTAAGCATTATTCGTAATAGCTGTTTCGAATGAGGAGTAGAAAACGAATATTCCACCTATCCCATAAGTAACAATTTCTGTAAAACTAGAGTTGATGATATTTGAAATTAGATTTCCAGCTCTGATATAGAATAGGCCCCCTCCATAAACATCACTTGATATATCATAATCATTATCAATAAGATCAAATAAAGTTTAGTTATCATTAGTATATGATTGTACCCATCTAAAAGCAGTATTATTAATTATTAATTTCAGCTCAGTTTTGATTCCATTATATAACATAAATCCACCATTTCCATAAGATTTAACATTCTAAATCTTAAAGTCTTATATAGTAATTGCTAGTGAATTTATATCTGTAGCTGTATCATTATAATCAAATAAAAAGATACCACCTTGATAGGCTTGAACCTTTTAATAATAAGGATCTCTAAATAAAGTATTCTTACAATTATAGCAATAAACTGCACCTCCATAGTCTGCATATATATCAATGTACTAACTCTTGGCCTCTCTAAATGTTGATGAATCTGAATATATATAAAACACACCTCCTTTATGGCCTGTTATACACCCTTCAAAATTATTACTTTCTGACTAAACTATTGCTTCAACTGTATTTTTTGCTTATTATAATTGTATATTAAAGTAAGATCCTGCATTATATTCATAATCATATGTGACTAATTCTGTAAGCTTTACTGTTGAATTTATTACTTCATTATCTTAATTTTCGATGAGATATGAGGTTTTAACTAGTAATGAAAAGCTTTTAACTTGAGCAACAAATACAATAAATCCAGTTATTGGTTCACTCGTTTTTAATTAAAATTTGTTGCTTTTAAAAGTACTGTTTATAATTGAAACTGATGATATATACATCTCTGAGTAAGTTATATCAGAAGTATCATAAAATACAGAATAATTAGTATTCATGCTCAAAACACCACCACAAGAATAAGCGAATGTGTTTGAAAATATAGTTTAGTTTAAATATATATTTGCTCCATTTCCTTATATTACATTTATCACACCGCCCTAATAAGTTGAAATAATAGCAAATGTAGAGTTTTTTATTAAAAAGCTTGAATTTTCGTTTTTAAAGTTAAGCTGCAAAACTGCTCCAGAATTCCCTATTATATTTTAAAAATCGCTATTTTAAATATAGGCTAAGTTTGTATCAATTGAATTTTAATCTATGTAAAAATTAAACAACTAAGGACTCCATGTTTCTAGATCACCAAAAGGTTCACCATTATCAATATTTTTAACAGTTATACCATCAATCTGTAATTATTGAGCAGAAATAGATATCAAAGATTAATAATAATTACAGGAGCAGCTTATATCAACAATTTTTGATTAAGAAATAGATACAGTTGTTGGATTGAAATCATATCTATAATTACATCAAAAAATAAAATTTACTTAAGTATAGCAATGAGTAGACCATTTGATTCTTCAGATACAGCAAAAATTTTTATATTACTGAATTCTATATTTTAAACTTTCATTCCATAAATATATGAATTGTCTGCTATAGAAATGATCGGAACTTCTTATCCATCTACTTTAAATACGGCATAAGGGAAAGATTCATAAATGTGCTATTTTTTTAAATAATTTTAATCAACGTCAATAATACTTCTTAGATAATCATTAGCAAATCCTTGATAATTTTATATTCTCACACCATTTATATCAATTTTTCCAGTAAAATTGATGCAAAGTAAAAATGTTGCTCTACTGCTTGAAAAACTTGGATCAAATAAGTAATTATTATCAGCAGTAATATTCTCAAAAGTAATATAAGCTGAAAATGAGATAAGAATCAAGCTTTTTTATCTATAAACTTCTTAATCAGTAAAATTAATGTAATTTGCTGAATAAAATTAGTAATTAAATTAATCATCTTTTACTCTAGCATTATAATCACTGATATTGAATAAATTCTGATAATTTTTATAATATTCATATATTTCATCCATGTTTTCTCCATTGTTTTAATAAATATCATCTTTAAAAAAAGCTCTTAACACTCCTCTTACATCAATCATAGCTTCTTCATTCCCTGCATAATTTGAAATAAATTAATTTTGGCTGAACTCTACCTTCTAAGGAGAGGCAGTGCCATCAATAGCCGCTGTAAGGTTAACATAATCTTAAGAGTAATATTATTCTTCAAATTATGGAATTTAATTTATTAATTCAGGGGTATCAAAATTATCGTTATTATTGAAATCCAAACAGTGAAAACTTAGCACACTTCCTCCATATCTTGGACATCCAAAGTTATATTAAAATGTATTTTTGGTAAAAGTTACCCCTCCACAAGCCAAAGAATTACTATAAGTTTAATTGATAAATTTGTTTAGAGGATCATTATTATATTTTTTTAAGTATATCGCTGAAGTACTATAATATCCCATATTTTAATTAAATAAATTGTTTGATATCAAAATCAATTGCTATCTCAAATTTAAATCAAATTCATAACTTGTTTCAATGTATACAACACCTTTGATGACACTATTGCCACTAAATTCATTATCTAATATGCTCACATCATATAAATGATTCTTAATTGAAATTAAGTTTTTTATCTATAATTAGGATCGCTCTGGAAAAATTTCATATTAGTTACTATTTGGATCAAATTTTAAATTATCCTCTGATTCTAAAATTTAGCAACCACCTTTATAACTAAGAGTATTTTGATAGAATTTTGAATTTTAAATCAAAATAGGCCCTTAGAAGTTGTTTAAGTTAAGTATTCTTCCATGATATTATAATAAATACTCTCTATTAACTAAGACTGGTAGGTCTTCTTCGTTAGAAAATTGCCCGAATTTTGTGAAATTACTATTTCTTATAGTAATAGAATAACAATTTTCTTTGCATGCTAAAGATGTTGTTTCAATCGCAACAATTTAATCAGAAACTACGCCTTATAGTTCATTGAGTCTTCTTTTATAGTTATCGGTTGCATCCTCAACATTTGCAGGCTAATCAGCTGTGTAGATTGACTTGAAATTCCTAATAATTGAGCCACAACTAGAAATTCTCTCAAACAAAGTATCCTCAATAATAATGTGTCCACCAAAGCTATTTGTTCCAATAAATGAATTGAACTCATAAAGAAAATTCTTAAATTCACAATTCTAGCAAAAGATGAAATAGAGTGAAGTATTACTTGTATAGTTAGAGTTGGCACAATTGTATCATTTAATTAAGAAGATTTTGAAATATCAAATGTAATTATTGAAATACCACTTGCAATTTAGCATTATAAAGTACTATAAAGATTAAATTTGTTAATTTTACGGTATTTTGCCTAGTTTGCATGATTAATTTTTGCTAATGTCAATACTATCATTTTATATTTGCTCATTATCAATTTTACAGCAGTTAACATTTCCCCCCAAACAATAATCAAAAGTAGTGGTACCTATAGATAATTTTCATTACTTTAATGTTTACTTAAAATAGAATCTAAACTATCTATTATAATATTTTTTATTGTTAATCCTGCCCCAACATTGAGCTTAAATGAAGACCTTATTTTGTTGTGAATTGTAATTTTTGTAGATGAATCTACACATAAGGTTTAATCAGCTCCATTTTGGCAAAAGTAAGGCTAAATTGTGAGAATCATAGTTTAAGAATCGGTTTCAATATAAATTGGCCTATAAACTTGCCTGTACTACCTGAATAGATAATGATCTCCTTTGAATAAAGATATTGACACAACGCACTAATAATTAGTAACTGAGCATAACTCGTATGCTCTTGTAATAGCATCCATGAGATCTGAATAAGGATTACTAAATGACCCATCTTAAATTTAAGCATCATAATTGTAGTCTGAAGCTGGCTTTACAAATAAATCAAAAGATAGAAAAGTATTTTGTTTATATGTACATAAACCATTTGAAGCATCACTATTACCACTTTTATCAAGATACATTTTTGCCATACATTTAATACAGCCCAGGTTTGTACCATCAATACAGTCTTCACATGAGGAATGACATTCTATATTAATATAACTTAAAATTTAATCTTACTTTCACAAGAAGATTGTGAAGGAATACCTCTAAGATCAAACTTAAAAGAACCATAATACCCTTTAGGACAAACAGATTAGCAACTATCATCATGCCAAAAGCCATTTAAGCAAGCTCTACAAGTAGTTGCAGTCTTATTTACACTGATTGGATAAATATCACATCTGGAGCAGTCAGGATAAAACTTTGATTTATCATCATTCATGTCATTGCATCCTAAAATTTTTAAATAAAATTATTAACTTTAGCATTGTGAATTATAAAGAGAATATGTCTACTCGCAAAGAGTACAATTTGTCCTCGTAACTACCAAATTAAAGAGTTAAGTTTATACCTGAACAGTGTAGGCAATGGTCATCTTTACATTTTGTGCAAAAATCAAACTTGTTTGAATAGAAATAGTCATCACAGAAAATGCATCTTGATGAATTTGAAGGATTAGTAAGGACACAGTTATCCAAATAATCATCATCTTATACATTGCTGTTGCAAGTCTTTGAACCATTAACAGTCTTTTGAAATTGAATTGAGCAGTCAGTACACTTATAAGTGGTTGGATTGGTTCCTTAATTGCATTCATAGCACCATTTTTGATTTTAACAAGCTATAAATTTAAGTAAATCATTAACCTACCTTGGCATTACTTGTAGTTTATCCCTCCAATCTTTTCTATGGCATTAGTCCATCCTTGTTTTTTCGCTTAAGGAAGGCAATTTTCACACCCTACTTTATTATTGCAAGAAGCACAGAAATCTCCACAATTTTTACAAGTTTCAGTTATTGGATCATCAATAAAAGCGTAATGAGCTAACCTACAGCTCGGAACACAAAAGGTAAATTTATCTGGAAATACGTTATCGTTATTGGTATTATTCGACAGCAAAAATAAGCCATCTTGACACTATACACACTGAATGAAAATTTTCTCGCTAATAGTAGTTTTTTCGCACTTATCGCAGCCATAAATAGTACCAGAGCACTCTATTTTAATTAAAAGAAATGGATACTTTTGCATATAAGATCATCATCATCCCAATACTCGAATTCAGTGTTACCTATTTATTATGAAAAACTATCTAAAAATACAATCAGTAGTAGATTAAGTGGCACACACATAATATAGATTGGTAGTTATCATTAAAACTACTATTAATGATGTAAATGTTTTCATCTTCATTGTAATTGTAATTCTATTATTAGTTTCCATATCAAATAAGTTTTTTTATTTAATTTTTGAATTATATATTATTTAATATTAAAATAGAGTGGGAGAATTTGTCTACTATTTTAAATGGTGGTATTAAGAAATATTTAATTATGTGTACATTTGAAAAAATGAAAATTCATTCTTTTAATCTCAATTTTTAACATATTTCCTCTAGGGGTTTTGGGGTTTTG
>LASR02018910.1:0-10764 GCA_001272965.2 Paraurostyla sp. PUJRC_G6
AAAACCCCAAAACCCCGAGTTACTAAATAAGAAGAATAGTTAGATTTAATTTATAATTTAAATATTTTGAATGCAGAAGTAGACGCAAAATACTGTCGTATCTCCTACTAAGTCTTAGATAGGAGGTGGATTCGCAGAAGCAGCCAATCCAAACTCACCAGATGGAGCTTAATATTAGCAGAGAGATGAGTTGGAGTAGAGATTGAATGATAATTTGAGAAAGGCTGAGGAAGATTTCGAAAAATTCACAAAGAACGATTCACAAATCAAGCGCAAGGATACTGTAGAGGTGGTCTTGGACATTCTCACGAGAATAAAGAAAGTGGCCGATGATATTAACAAACAGAGCCAGGATGCTAGAGAGAAGCTATATCACATCACTTACAATGGTACAATTACTATGTTCAAGATCTGTCATAAACTAAGAGAAGCCAATTATTCAAAAGAGGCAACTCATTTCTTAGCTTTTAACGTTCTATGCTTAGACAATAACCTCATCTTAACAACAGCCAAGTATTTGGACTGGAGAGTTATGAATTATGTTGAGTTAGCTCGCTCATATGCAGACCAATAGGCTTTCAAAGCAGCTATAAGAGTAGTCAGTTACGGAATCTAAAAGGTACTTTATTTGAAGCAGATCGAAGAGTAAGATCCACCAGTACCAGATGGCACCAAAGAGACTTTGGTTGAGGCTCTTCGCATACTCCGTACTCAAGAGCTTAAATATCAATTGCAGGCTGGCTTACTGACCCCAGATGCTTGGAAGAAAAAGATTGAAGAGACCTTTTCATAGAATAAATATCATAGAAGCTTGGCCATTGTAGAGTGTTTAAACACGAATGATCCCTTAAATTGTAGATTAGTCCAGCGAAGTGCTAAGATTTTACCTATCAAGACGGCAGCATTGAAACTATGCATAGACTTTGTGAAGGCAGATGTGTTGCTAATGAAATAGGCATTGATTCAGATTCATGAGAAAAAGAAAAGAGATAGAGAGAAGAAGGAGTAATTGATTAACAAGGAAGCTGACCTCAATATTGATGAGTTGCTTGAGAAGTATAAGGCCTTGGATAGTGAGATGATCAAAGAGAAGGACTGGAAGTTCGCTTCATATAATGTGCCCATTGAGGTTCATGTTGAATTACTAAAAATATGCTATGAATGCAAGCTATGGGCAGAATTTGATATTCTACTGGATCCAGCTCTTGTGAGATTGAAATTTAGAAGGTACGAAGTGCCATACTTAGCAACAGTGGATGTGTTAATGTCTGCTAGCAAGATAGCTAATATCCCCAATGGCTTTGAGAAGATTCCCAGAGATATAAATGCAGCTAATCTTCGTATTGAGTTGAAGAGATTGAGAGCCTAGGCTAAGATGCTTGGACCATCTGCTGGTGGTGGGGAAAAGAAAGAGGAAGATAAGAAGAAGGAAGATGCTAAAAAACCGCCCCCTGCTCAGTAGCAACAGAAACCTGGAGCTAAGCCAGGAGCAAAGCCTGACCCTAAATAACAATAACAGTAATAGCATCAAGAGATCCCTAAAGATGAGGAGGATGAATAATAGATTGCTGCAAGTGAGGCTGAGCTAGAAAAGATTAAGCATATTTATGTGAACTTACTACTCTAAAGGACTAAGAACTCTTAGAATGCTATAGTTGGCTTGAATGTCGTACTTGCGGATGAGAATATAGGACCAGACCTACCAGATAATCACTTTGCTGTTGCAGTTCCAATCAGACAGCATACTGGTGTATATGAGAAGACTAAGCTTATTCCTTATATAGTGTTTAGAAGAACTGCTAACTCTCTTATCGATGAGGAAGATTGCTTCTCTTTAATCACAGATGTTACCGTAATAATGGGTCAAGACCCTCATATTAGAGCACCAATCGGTTATCACAAGATCCCAGTCGACCTAAGACAAACTCCTAAAGACCTTGAAAGAGTTCCAAACTTAGACTACGTCTTTGTCTGCTACAAGACAGATAAACTGCTATCATTAACTGAGAGAGATTTGCTGATCTTCAGAAGGCTTGCTGACTTGGAGAAATCCTGTGTTGAGAAAAGCTAACCAGAGTATAAAACCTTAGAAGAAGGACGCCAATTCCTAAGTTTAACCTATAATATTGAGATGCTAGTTGATATAAGCCGAACCATTAAAGAAGCATTATTAGGACCATTGGGTGATTACTATCTGGAGTAGAGATAAGACATTCTTTATGATATTGCTTGTTTACTTTGGCAGAGATATCTGCTGCCAGTTCTTCAGAGAATAGACACTTATACTGAAATGCGACATCAAAGAGAATATCCCACTGAGTTTGTTGAGTCTATGGATGAGTAGGTAATAGCTATCAAGCATCATTTTGTGGAATCATTCAATGTATTGCACCGTATATTTACACGCATGCCTTCTTTTCTTGAGGATTTGATAATTTACTGCAAGTTCTCTATCTACCTTGCCATTCTTTAAGAGGAGACTGGAGAATTCCGTAATTCCGTGTAGACCTTAAGATCAGCTTTGGGCAAACTAGTGGAGTACCGTGAGGAGCGGCTTAAGCTTAGCCTTGACTCTAAGGAGAACATCCGCACCTCTATGAGCATCACCATTGACAATAAGAAGATAGGTGAGCTTGAATAGAAGATATAAACAGTCTACGAGACTTGGGAGCAGCTTATCCTCCGTAAGGAGAGAGATAGAGAGCGTCGTGAGAAAGATGAGACTCTGCCACCCCTGGATGAAGATGAAGGAGATGAAGAGTAGTAGGAGGTGCTGGATTGCATAGAAGAACTTAAGAATAAAGATTTATTCGAAAAAGGAATCAATATTGAAGAGTGGAGGAAGACAATGAGACAGAAGAATCAGGTGCTCAGTGTCAAGTATTACAATGAGCAGGAATAGATAGTTCATGCTTTGCACACTGATCTACTGGTGAACTTGTACAGGTGTGAGATTAAGCTGGGTAGGGAAATGCTAGTTGTGAAGAATCAGACTAATAAGCTATTGATTTCATAAGGAATTGATCTATAGAAGAATGCACCTGGGAATCTGACTAAGAATCTAGCTGCATCACTATAGTAAAAGATGAATCAGGTAAAGACAAACAAGACACTGGCTAAGTCAAAGGGAGATTTGCAAAATTTAAAATAGACATTGTAAGAAGCAGGTAAATTACCTCCTCCCAAACCTTAAATCCAATCTTATGAAAAAATCCTTGAAAAAGAGAACAACCAAAATCCTTACCAAAATGCTCTCCTCCATATGAGTCTAGCCGTAGCAAAAACTAATATTGTTGAGTAAAAGTCCCTCCTCTTAGAGGCTATTGAATGTCTCAAGAAAGCCAAATCCCAAGAAGACTAACTTAGCACTTTGGCCTTAGAAAACTCTATTTATCTGAAGGCAGCCTAGCACTACCATGAATACTACGAGAGAACAGCTGACTAAGTGCATCCCTTCAACCTCATGGCTAAGATCCAATACATCAAGAAATCCCAGGTTCCAACCAAGCCAATAATGATCTGCAGAACAAGTACAAGTATCATTATGAAGCTACCTTTCTACAGACCTATCACAGAATATAAATCATGGAGAAACATCAGCCAAATGGCTCTGTTCGGAAAGCCTAGTGGCTCTGGCGTAGGAGTCAGCCTCAACAACACTGAGTATGAGGGAACTGGAGAGAAGCGCCAACCTGGTGCTGTTATCAAAGTCACTGGCCTCATTCCTAATGAAAAGTATGTGTTTGCAGCAGGTGGCTATACTCATGATGGTATCTGTGTAAATGGAATAGGAGAAACCTCAACAGAGATAACTACATTACTTCCACTCTCACTGCACTAATTATAAGGTTATCTGGTAGAAATAGCATACAAGTTAGGCCATTATTAGTTGGCTAAATAGGTAGCAGAGGCTCTCTGTGCTCAGTTTATTGATAAGAACGATTTTAAGTATCAGTACCTAGACACCAGAGTAAACCCTATTCTTGCCTTCAGATTGAACCAAGAATATTTGCAGCTTATCTCACCCATTGAAGCCAAGCAAATTGCAGAGGCATTTCTGATCCTAGCCAAAGTATCAAAGATTGTAAAGAGTGACACTTAGAAAAGGGCTGACTCATCAGAGTTGAAGGTTGAGAAGCAAAAGATTGATATGAAGATTTGTAACTATCTCTTGGTTGGCCTTGACATAGCAATCTCAATCAATTAACCTGTCCTAATAAAGAGAATAGTATCTGAGATCTACAATCACCTGATCCCCTATTTCCAACTACAGATGAGACCTCAGCTGATGTTCTAGATCTTGTTTAAATGCCACCAGTCATTGAGACTAGTCCCCTAGGAGCTGATTGACAGTAATATCCGCAGAGTGATTGGATGCTTGTCTTATTAGATCTTGAGACTAGATTTTGAGTATGGAGAGGAGGAGTCATTCAAACGCATCATGATATCTGAACTACCACTAAACACTCGCAAATGGAGAAAATACACACAGTATATAGTTAGGAGACCTTAGCTGACTGAAGAATTAAGAGTAAAGAAAGAAGAGTAGGAGAAGAGGATGGCATTGGGTGAAAAGATACCAGAAGAGAATCTAATTAGAGACCCTGAGCCTTATGAAGAGAAAGTAGTTAAGTTTGAAGAGTTTGAGCAGGAAGGGCCCAGCTTTGAAGAATTCTTATTGCAGCTAATCGATTATTAAGATATAGTGAAAGCAAAGACTGAAAGATGGAAGCTTTAGATAAACAGGTTCTAGAAGCAAGTGACTAATGGAGATGAAGTAGTAGCAAAGGGTAAAGAAGTATTAGTGCAGCTTGTAGAGTTTTGGGAAGGAGTTAAGATTAACAATCCTATTGTCTAGCTTCAGCAAATAATTCAATAATTTGATGCTGGCACATATCAAAACCCTAAATATTTGGAGTTCTGTTGTAAATGTGTTAGAAGAGCTATGGAGCTTGGTCTTGGAACTTTCTAAGAGCTAGAAGATTTTCTAGGTTTGAAAATCAAGGTTCAAGACGATACTGTCCTCGGTCCCATTGAGAACAAGCAAGCCGAACGTTAAGAATACTTAGACAAAGACATTGTACGCAAACAACGCAAGCGCTTCAACCTCCTAGAAGAAAGAGTCTAGTAAATTCAGGAGAAAAATAGTATGACTTAAGGAGCTAAGGCTTTTAATATGAAAGAACTCGATACTCTAATGCAGGGTGGAGATCTATTTGGAGAAGAGGAGGACTACTGGGGTATAGTTCAGTTCGAAAATGAAGAGGAGGAGAAGTACAGCACTTACTAGTATCTATGGCTGAGTGAAAAGTTATTTCTACAGGGAATGTGCTAGTTTATGAATTTTGCTACCACTAACACTCAAAGATCACAACTACAGGCTGGTAATTCTTAATGTGTATTTAATGATATCCTACAAGTAGACTTTAATAAATTCAAACTAGTGTTGGATGAGTATAATGATAATATCAGACATCAGAGAGAACAATTCGAGGAGGAACACAAAAATGATAATGAGAAATTTGTACTTAAAATGGAAGATAGAGTGAAGAAAATCACCAATTTCTTAAAAACAATGGCTAAAGCAGCTGACTATGCTAAGAATGCGAGAGCATGGCTCTAATTAGAGAATATAGTCAGATACACATGGAATGTACTCAATTATGATTTGACTTCACCTTTGGAATTGAAGCAAACTCCTGATGGTGCCTGGAAATATATAGTGATTTTGGCAGAATGCAGTCTATACTTAGTTGAGTATCTGAGAGGAGGTGGATCTCTGAGAAAGGCTCAAGGGATTGAAATTGATCAAGTCAAAAATCAGAAGCCAACCATGCTTAAGGAGCCAGGAAAGACTGTTGCATTTAAGATACAAAGTGATGATGGCTTTGGTGGATTAAACGATCATAATGAGTCTAAATAAACTATTGGGACAAGCAAGAGTGGAGCTATGGGAGCTAATGGAAAGGGACTTAAATGGTATGAGAAAATTATTGAGTTTGATATCTCTGTTCATTGTAGCTTCATTACCTATGCTATTCAGACACTGATGGGTGTAAAGAAATGGGAATCTCTGGTCGATCTCAGCAATAGAATTAACACTGCAAGTGAAAACACTTATGCTCAATATTTGCTGCCTTTTATAATTTACGCTTAAACTACTCTTTACAATGATGCAGCATCCAGAACTTAATAAAAGCGAGCTGACCTTTAGATTAGAATCCAGTAATTCGAGAACTGGAAGTTAACCAACAAGAAGAAGCGTAGTAGGCAAGCCATGATCACCGGTGAGATCCCACCTGAGGAGCAGGAATTCCTTAGAGATAAAGCCCAACTCGAAAGAGAGATATTCAGACTAGAAATCATAGAGAATGTTCTACTAAATGATAGAGTAAAGAGTGAATAGCTTTTGGAATTTATCAAGAGAGATGCAAACAGCTGTGAAGAATCCTTGAAGTAATGCAGAAAGCTCTATTTCTAATTTGGAGTTGAAACATAAAATCTTAGAATAGAAGAATTAAAGAAGGGATAAACTCATTTTGAAATCAAGGCAAAGAGGAAGGGTCATAAGGTCTACACTAGTATGGTTATATAAAACTATAAGAAATGCATTGAGTTACTTAGAAAGAGATAAGAAAAGTTCTTGCTAATATAAGCTCTACATGAACTTGGGAATTTACTATATGCTGATAATTAACTTGGTGAGGCTGAGATATAATGGAACGACTGCGTTGACACCATTTTCTAAAAGCTATATGTGATAAATAGCTTCAGACAATTCTTCAAGGATAATCCACAATTGGCAGACACCCTAGGCTCAAAGCAATGTCTTATAGGAGGTATAGTATTGATCAAATTAGCCAAGCTATGCTATGAAGGAAGAGACTAATACAGATATAATGAGTGCCTACTGATGTCTGCTGATTTATTTGCTGCACCTTCAAAGCTCAGCTTCCCTCACCCTCAAATTCCAATAGAATATGCTGGCTATAGAATGAGAGAGTTCCTTTCAGAATAACTCTTTAGTGATAAATATATCATTACTCCCTCTGAACTTCTTCACACAATAGGAGTAGCGACCTAAGCTCTTATTGATGGTGATCTCTTTGAAAAGGCTCTCCCGCTAGCATCACTCATGGATTATGTAGCTTGCGACATTACGAAATCAAGGGTATTGACTGTAAAAGCAAGACTTCTTAAGATAATAGCACTCATAGAAATAGGATACTTGAATGAGGCATATTAAGTCTATAATAAACTTTTGGGTTAGAAAGACATCCCAAAGATAGCCAGTGGCAGAGAGTCAGAGTTCATTAACAAGAAAGAGGGAAAGAATTTCTAGTTCCCTTCGCAATCTCGCTATCACAATCATCTTCCTCCTGAGCATGAAAAGAACCAAGATGCTATTTAAAATATCATAAAGGCTATTCCTAATGAGTTGATAGTACAATTTAAGAAATATCTATCACCATATGTGCTAGACTTGCTACATTTTGCAAGATGCCTATTCTTGACAAGAGTAGGAGAGTCTGAAAATGTTGAAATGCCAGAGAAAGCCGATTTTAGAGTGTAATTGTTGAAACAGAGCGAGGATTCAATAAGAAACAATATTTTGAAGAGTGCTCAATTCAACGAAGAAATTATGTATACAAAGGATTAACTTGAGTCGCTTCAAATAAAAGAAATAGATATTCCTGACTAAAAAATTGGAGATTTAAAGGCAAGACTAGCAAAAGCATATGAAACTTTTGGATGCAGTGAGGATGATCAAAAGAATTTCTATTCTAACAAAGAGGAGGAAATGTGCTATGCTGATCGTAGATCTTAATACTTATCTTTGATGCTTAGAGCCAGACTATTATTGGGTCGTATATAATCAAAGCAAGGATTCCTATTGCAATCATTCTATATTCTAAGATAAGCTCTTCTCAATTTCAAGGCATTAGCTGAAGGAAAGCATTCTAAGATTGAAACTGGGTTAGAATCAGAGGATAAAGGCTCAATAAAAATACCTGAAATTTATGGAGGAGGTGGTCTAGGACTACCACCTAGCGACCCTAAAGCTCAATAAAAGTAGTAAGCTCCACCTTAATAATAACAGAAGCAACCTGCTGGTAAGCCTGCTGCAGGAGCTAAAGGTTAATAACTGCAATAATAACAGCTAGATGAGGAAGAATAAAAGAGATAGGAGGAAGAAAGAAAAAAGAGAGAGGCTGAAGAAGAGCTAAAGGAGAAGCAGAGGGTTGAGTCAGCAGAGAAGAGAGACCACCCTCATATCTATCTCTGGCTTAAGATTAAGCTAGAAATCATACAGATTCTATATCATTAAAAGCGTTTCGAAGATTGCGCTGATACAATAGCAGTTACAAGACTTGAGTGCCAAAGTCTTAATGAGCTGATGTTCTCTAGATAACTTATGGAAATAGAATTCATGATGGAAGTTTACAGAGGAGAAATTGAGAGCGCTATCAAAACTGCAGAGAAGATTAGAAAGCATGCCTAAGCCTACAATTAAAATGATATTCCTTATGCCAATTTCCTTGGAAATTTATCTGAGTTGATGTATAATAAGGACAAGAGAGTGGAGGCAAATGAAATAGTCAAAGAGGGAAGGTTGATTCTTTGGTACAAGATGAGAGACTACGGACTAGACCTAGATCCTTAGAATCTGAATTTCAAGAATGATGTTAAGGTTCTCAAATCTAGAGTGAAGCCTAATGAAGAAGTGTTAGCTCAATTCCAAACTCAAATTCCAGCACCTGGTGCTAAAGGAGCAGCTTAAGCAAAGCCATAAGCTGCCGGAGGAAAGCCAGCTCCAGGAGGCAAGCCTGGTTAACAAGTAGTCCCTGAAGAGTTGCCAGTTGAGGAGGAAAAAGTAGAGGCTCCTCTTGATTTTTCATAGAAGCTTGATTATCCTCTTGTTGCTGCTGATGGAGTGATAAACTCTACTGTAACTGAACCCAATATTTATATCAAGCACCTAGAATCAACATTGAAATTTGATGTGAGATATGCTTAATATCTTACTATGCTGGAAAAGAAGCATGAACTAGCCAAGAAAGTATTAACAGATTCTGAAAAGTTATTCAAGAGAATTCTACATGTTGGACCTTAGCTAAAGTTTTATGTCAACTTCTTGTTAGGACATGCAAATCTATAAATCTTTTATGACAAATTACTGGAGTTCTAATCTAAGTACGAAAAGAATCCTAAATACAGAGATAGATTAACAAGACACATTCCATATGGTTCAGTGGCATTAGCTTAATATCTATTGGATTTGCCTAATTTCAGCGAAAAGCTTAAGAAATACTTCAAAGATTAGCTTGAGTGGGCAAAGAAATCATTGAAAGCTGCTCTTGATGTAGCTCGTCCTGAACCAATAGTTTATGAATTCGATTTTTCAATTCTTGATGCATTAAGAGAGCTCTCAGAAGTTCATTTCTTAATTTCTGAATACAGAACTCGTAACTTAAGCTACAAATACGCTAAGTATAAGGATTTGGACTATGCCAGAAAATTAGCAAGAAAACTTGAACATAGAAGAGAAATAGATTAAGCCGTAGACGATAATCTTTTAGAGGAGGAGCTTGATAGAGAGATTAAGCAAGGTAAAGATGAATGGGAAGAGCAGAAAATAGCCAAAGAGAAAGTAGAAATTGCTAACAACAGAAGAGCCTCTGCTCATTATTTAGAGACATGTGTTAATCTGAGCAAGAATCTCAGAGAATTCGTTGATAAGCAGCATTTATTAGGAACTGGTAGTTTTACAGACGCCAGTAAGATACCGAAAGAAATAGCATGGGAAATGTTTGAGGCATTCTAAGTCACAAAAGTTAATTATGTTAAAATACCAGATTTTGACCCTAAAGATAAAACAGCAATAACTCCTTCTGAATTATTATCATACTTGAAAGCTTTATCAAAAGAATTAGAATTCATGACTTTTGGAGAAGAAAAACTAAGACAGAGCAAATTGCTATCAAAGATACACAGATACTTGAAAATAAACGTAGCTCCTTATGTTTAGAAATGTAATATTGACTTCAAAGACCCTGAAGAGTTCAAAGATGCGAATCAGCTGCCTGCTACAATTGACACCTATGAATACTTAGCTAAATCCAGAATACTAAGCAAATGGTTTGATTTCAAGGGATAAAAGAGCTAACTATTCTACATTATTGGGCCAATAGATGATTAATTGATGCAATAGCTTTATCCCAAAGATTAAGAGAGCCTATTATCTGACTATTAGCTCAAGGTGAGAGAGGATGAAAAGAAAGATTAGTAGACTGTCCATATCGGCAAAGTAGAAGTAGATCCTTTAGCATTGAGTTCCTTATATTAAGAAGTCAGAGACTTGATTGATAAAATGAAAGCCTCTGAAAAGTTACCAGCTGCTCAGAATGAAAGAGATAGAAAGGGATACAGAATAAAGTTCAACTAACTTCTCGAAAGATTAGGAAACATTTTCAAAGCTCCAATCTTAAATGAGGATGAAATTAATGCATCTTCTAATATTGATTGCCAAGAATTGATTAAGGATATAATTCCAGACTTGACTGTTGATAATGTTGAGAAGCTGGCTTCCTTACTTCAAAAGGATAGTGGTAGCGCTTTACTAGATGCAAAATTCAATACAATCATGAGAAGATTCCATAGAATAAGATACATGAAATGATTGCTAAAATGATTTTAATTCTAAACCAAACTTAATTTCATAACTACTCAAAGAATCATCTCACTGGGGGTTTTGGGGTTTTG
>LASR02018920.1:0-12469 GCA_001272965.2 Paraurostyla sp. PUJRC_G6
AAAACCCCAAAACCCCTACAATAAAAATAAAAGGAAATTTATAAAATAACATAAATTGAGAGTTAAGATTTTAATTAATGAAATTTATTAGACTTATAATTAATATTAAATGGAAGTTATTAGACAAAGAGAATCTAAAATTATTATTTCTCATAAGTTAAATCTACAAATATTTATTGTGCTAATTTTAGCATAAATCATTTGATCAAATGATGGTGACTGTATATTAATTGTTGTGTAAATTTTAAAAATAGGTGATATTACTTCATACTATAATAGAGAAACTAAATCATGCTAAAGTAAATCTTATGAAATAATTTTTTCTAGAATGTACAGGAGTTATATATGGTTGTACATCTTGTTCAGAGGAGAGAACTGCTTATGAAATATTTTTAGTTTGTAATTCATGTATGGATGGCCTCTATCTTCTAAAAAATGAGACTTTAAATACTGGCTTATATCCGAATTACTTTACTTATTGCGTACAAGATTGCCAAATGGCTCACTATGCTTTCATCAATAATCCGATTTCAGGAGAATGCGAATTTTGTGGCACTAATTGTGCATCATGTAATTTAAAACATGGATGTGAGCTATGCCCTCCTGAGCAAGAATAAGTTGGATGGGTCAAAGCTCTAAGGAAGTAATCAGGATTTTATTCAGATACTTTTAAAACTTGCTAATGTATAAATTTCATCAGATTCAAATCTATTTATAGAATGTGATGATCCCAAATCATGCTATTAATGCAGTTCTTCTGACACCTCTAAATGCTTGAATTGCACAACACCTTATATTGATTCAAATACAAATACGTGCGAATTAGAAAAACCAAGTGATATACTATATAAGTGTAAATAAGGCGACTTTGATGATAATGCCAAATGCGTCGATTGTGATGACGGATTTTATCTTAATAGCAAAGATTTTTGTTCAATCTGTAAATAAGACAACTGCATTGAGTGTGATACTAGCAATAATTGCCTTTTATGCGAGTCAGGTTATTCTCTCTTTACAGATCCTAGTGATAATCTCAAAAAATGCTATAGTAATTAATACTCTCTCAAAGTTTGTTATTAGGTTGTAACACAGCAACATTTTAGGGAGTTTAGGGGAAAATGGCTATATTTAATGATTGTGAAAGTTGTGAATATGACACGTCATCGGGTACTGTCACTTAATGTTACTCTTGTAAGAATGGATTTTATGATTCAACTACACAATCATGTATATCAAAGTGCCCAATCGGAAAATATGGATAAAAGACATATGGTTAAAGGGGTAAAGTTCTTAACTCTTCTTGTGAAAGTAAGTTACAAATAGAAAAAATGTAACGTCTTTTTAGGCTGCCATAGTAGTTGTAAAGATTGTATTTAAAGTGGGCAAGATCATTGCACTAGATGCCTGAAGAACTACTATTTATCATATCAATCAAGTGAAGTTTCTTTTGGGACTTGCCTTGCAAAAAGTTCTATAGCTCGAACTATCAACTTATATGTTACGAACTAAGATTTAGATGCCTCCATTAATATTCAAGATGTAACTGGCGATATTGATAATCCGTTTTCTGATATAATAGATGCCATTACTAAATCTTATGAATTATGTGCTGATACATCTTAGATTTGCTATGCAAACATTTACCTCTTCAAGGGAGATCACTATCTCTTAAGAACTGACAATGATTATTATCGTGCTAATAAACTTGATCTTGATTCACAACATGTATAGCTAACTTTATCTCCCCTGTTCTGCGATGGCTCTATTAGCACTTCACTTTGTGTTAATCCAGAGTAAAAACTGACAATTTATAACAAAAAGAGAGAGAATTTTTATTTGCGAGTTGGAGGAGGTTTGACTATGAAATATTTAATCTTTGACAGTCTAGATTCTCTCATTTTACGTAAGAATCTTACAAATAATATAACATTTTAGCTGAGTAAGATACACAGTGTCTAAAAACTAAAGCTTAATGCTGTGTTTTAGATAGTACTGGGAAAAATGTTTAAAGCTTTAATAGTACTTATCAATGTCCTTAAATTCTAATTAAGCCGTAAATTATTTGTATTTAAAAATGAGATTAGTAATGAAGAATGCCATGTTGCACAAGGTGGCTCTATCATAAGATTTGATATAACGAGTAAAACATTATTATAAAGTGTTCCGAAGCTGAGAATATAGGTATTTACTGAATCTAACATTTATTATAGAATTGTGAATTCAAAAATTTTATTTACTAGTTCAACACATTCATTGAATTGAATTCTAAAGGAGGTGAAATCATAATTGAATCAACAGTCTTCGATAGATTCGGAGCATGTGGTGCAATTATTAGAAATTTTGAATCAAAATATTCCCCTGACTATTCATAAATATGGAATATGACAAGTTAAGTTTTAATGTACTAGCTTAGGATGAATCAGTTATAGGATTAGATTTAAGATGATATAAATTAACTAAAATCTAGTGTTACAGCTGACCTCAATTGTGGTTCCTCTTGCTTTTCCATAACAATAGACAGCTCTACCTTCTCAAATTTTAATTTTTTGACACCATAAAGGTCTGATCATATTTATGTAAATTCAGAATATAAAATGCAGTATCAAGGCAAAATTCTGAACTTGGATAATTTCTAAGGTAATATAGTTATAAAAAACTCAGTCTTCAAGAAAAATATTTTGAATTATTTGGGCTGCCCTATGAATTCATTAATAGATCTTTACATAACTTTTAAACAAGTAAAAATGGATCAATATTTACTTTTCAATGATCTAAATGCTCTCTAATTGAAGAATCTAATATCAATAAGAAATCATAAGTATGCTATTAAGCTGATAAGCAATTAGTTTGAAGCAAACACTGTTATTAAGGGAGTGGTCTATATTGATTTAGATTAAGAACAATGGTAAACCAATAATTAGCCTACTTTAATCTATAATAATTCATTCATATAAAATGGAGCATATTTTGGTAGTTCGGCAATATTTATTAGATCTAAAGCTTAAAACAATACAAAAAGTCTTCCAGTTGATGGAAAAAATCCTTGTGGCGGTGTTTTAATTTCTGATAATACTTTCAAGAAGAATTTTGGCTGCTACCAGTACGGGGGTAGCTTAATAGGTTTTCAATGTAATGATATTGATCCTATTGTATAATAGTAGCTGAATGAAAATGATGAAACTCCTTCACTTCTTTCCATTTAAGTTGCAGACAAGTCCACTCTATACGAAATGGATTATTCAACTTTTACTTCAAAGAGCATATAAACTATTGTAGATGCAAATAATATATAGATGGATATGAACTAGATTGTATTCTAGAACAATTATTATGAGTAAAATTTTGCTGGATATAAATATGGACTTCTCGATTTAAGATACATTTAGAGACTATTCTTTATTAATGAAACTTTCAAAAATAATGGTGAAAATACAATAGAAATTTTAAGCTATTTATCAAATTATGATGAATAGACAGACTTATTCAATTATAATGCAACTTATACAACAGTTTCTGCTTCAACATATAGCCTCTATAAAAATTCAT
This sequence comes from Paraurostyla sp. PUJRC_G6, assembly GCA_001272965.2. Taxonomy (NCBI): domain Eukaryota; phylum Ciliophora; class Spirotrichea; order Stichotrichida; family Amphisiellidae; genus Paraurostyla; species Paraurostyla sp. PUJRC_G6. Next base: position 3,547 of record LASR02018920.1, read on the forward strand.
TATTTCTAAATGATGCAATTATCTAAGGGCAAGAAAATCGTGCCTATCTGCTAAGAGCTATTATTTTTGTTTAAGTATGTATGAATTTAAACTTAATCAATACTACTTTTGACGGGAACTATGTCTTCGAGCTTACTTTAGTTGAAGGATACAATAGAGGAGGATTATTCTCTCTTAATGATTTTCAAGGCGACATATTATTAGATGGAGTTACTATTAAAAATTAAGTAGGGTGGAATAACACATTTACCTAAAATTTAAAAGCAATTTCTAATACTCATTATAATTGTAAAAATAATTTCTTTAAATAATATAGACGAGGGTGGAGTTGGATAAATTTTGCCAATTATAATTTTTGGACAATAAGATAAAGATAATCCTAGACATTAGGTTTCAACTTTAACAATAAAAAACTCAAAGATCCTAAATAATAGATTCTTTTAAGGTTATAGCTATGGTTAAGCAAATGGTGCATTCTTTATAAATATGAATATGTATTATTATTTCATTTATATTATTAGGAACTAATAAAAGCCTTTGAGGAAATTTATCTTTGATAGTAATATTATTGATGGATTGCATTGCGCAAATTGTAAAGAAAGACATATGTTCGATTTAAGAACAAGAGAGTTTAGCATTTCAAATAGCGTAATTTAAAATGTTAATATTGATCCTGATTATCATTAAAAGTACTTTATTGATTATCTAGCAAATGGATATTTAGTAGATTTTAGTGGCAATAATACACTATTCAAAATTTTTTACCACAATTCATCCTCTTTTAATGACAAAGAAAATCAAACGATAATCCACAATTCAACTTTTAAAAATATTAGAGGTAAAAATGGTATTTTAGTTAGCCTTAGAAATTTGGATTCAACTTTTTATTCAAAAACGTTCACAATTACTGATTCTAATTTTACTAATCTACAGTCTTATGGGCTTAGTACTGTTCTAGATTTTGTAGATTTTAATCAATCTTCTTTAATTGTTGATAATTGTGATTTTTCCTATATTTATTCATCATATGCAGGTAAGGATAATGCTTTTGAATCATTATTTTATAGGTTAAATTATGAATATATATTCTGAAAACTCGAATTCTGCTTTATCATAATTTAAAGTATTAAATTCAAATTTCTCAGAGATAATTTATGACTTCAGGATCTATTTTAATTAGACAGCTGGATGGATAGCTATAGTTTATTAGCATGATAAATTTGATTTTGAAATTAATAATTGCAATATTCTTGGTACTTTATCAATTAGACCTACAAGTTGGATGTAATATGGAGTATTTTTAGGATAGATATAATAAATTTATACTGTTGATGAGAATCTAGGTTCAATGTTCATTCTTTCTTCCTCTAATGCAAGCGTTGGTGCTATCTCAAAGAACAATATATTCACCTATTCTACATATTCTTATTAAGGAGGAATATTTAGTATTCTGTCAGCATCAGCTGGATATTTTAGTGAACAGAATAGCTAATATAAGTTTAATTTTGGGATAAAAGGTGGCGCAATTTATTGTTAAAATTGCTAAACTATAAGCTTGATTAATCCAGTAATGGAAAATAATACCGGCTATATTGGTGGATCTATTTTTTTGGAATATATTGACAAAATATATGAGAAGCCTTCAGATCCTACTTCAAACATAACAGAAATATACTGGAATATTTCTATGGAATTATCAAATTTCAATATTTTAAGTTCAAATACCTTTAACGATGGTGGATTCTTATGCTTTTAATGTAACTATTGTGATCTCACTCTTACAATAAAAAACGTTTCAATAACAGATTCTAACTCTTCTTAATAATCTAATACTTTCATAACAAGTGATGGCAGTGATTAAGTTTATGGCGGAGCATTTATTAGTGTCAGAAGTAAAAATTTAGTAATCAATGTTGACAGCAGCAACTTTACTAATTTATCATCAATGACACAGAATGGAGGAGTGTTCTTTTTTTATATATCTAATCAATTGAAAGCAACAATCACCAATTGTAACTTTTAATATATCAATGCTAAGTAAGCTTAATTTTATAAAGATTAACATTATATAGATACAAAGGAAGTTTAATGTATGCATGGGCAGATACTATGATTGTAAAAACTAAAGTAAATTCATTTAGATGTAAAGTAATGAATCCTGAAGCCATAACAGCCGCAAGCAATGCTTTATTTAATAACGAACCTTAGTTAGGACCGGCATTCTACTTATATGGAAATAACAGTAATACCTCAGTTAGTTAATCATATGTTGAAGCTTATTAAAATACTTATGAAGGATGCTTTCTTAGTGGTTCGGGAGACGACGGAGGAGGGGCTTACAACTTAAATTAAAACATATTCTTCAATGAAACTAATAGTACTTTTTAATTTTGTGGATCTGTAGAAGGTGGCGCCTACTATTGTGACAGGTGCCAGTTACTAATTAATCAATGCGTCTTTAGAAATATCTATTGCCAAAAAGGATGCTTGGCATTTAGTAAAGGATTAACTAAAATTGAAATCTAAAACTCTCTTATTGAGGGTCTTTTGGCTGTATCTTAATCAGTATTCATTGAAGGATCTTATGATTCAGGAGATTCAAGACACACTAATAACTCATCGCTGATTGTAAATAACACCTTATTTAGAAATCTTTCAAGTATGAAGTATACAGGATTGATGGTGGCTGACTAAGATAACTTAGATATCATATTTAGTAATTCAAATTTTACAAATTTATAAATATTAACACCAGCCAACAGACAAAGAGACACATCTGGAATATAAATTACTTCTAATACTTCTTTACTTTTAGAAAATTGTATTTGGAATATTTTTAATCCAACAAATGAACCGCAATAATACTATGGTGTGCTTTACGTTGCATAGTCTAACACCAATATAATTATTAAAAATTCTACTTTCTATGGTGGATTTCCATGGTATAATTATACTCTTATCAAAGATGAATTAAAGTTTTCTCCAGAAAAGTTTTCAGAGCCAGTTATCTATAACTATGAGGGATTAATGTATTTAATACTACTAATAATAATTTTAGGTATTTAGAAAAATCAGATACTGTAACTTTTATCTACAACGTCTTTAGTGAATGCTAAATTGCTAATTCTGGTACAATTAATATTCTAAATGTTGGCTAATTTATTGACACAGGTTCTGTGTACAAAAATTTAGCAGCTATCTAAGGAGGTGCAATTTAAATTACAAATTCAAAAGCTTCCTTCATTTATTCTACATTTGAAAACAATCTTGCATCAAGTTGTGGAGCTATAGCTGCATAAGATAATGTAAATATAACTGTAGAAAACAGCACTTTTAAAGGTAATGCTGCAACAAAAGGAGGAGGCGGATTTTGCATTCTTTAAACATCTTCAACTTTAGCACTCCCATAAATTTCTTTTAGCCATTCTTCATTTGACTAACATTATGTATTTGGATATGGTGGATTAATGTATATCTAAAATTATGGAGTCACATTTGTAATGCAAAGTTGTAAAATAACAAATTCTAAGACTTTATCATATGGTGGAGTATTTTACATTACTCAAGCAGTATCATTTAGTATTTACGACAGTACTTTTGAAAATATGAGTGCTCCAGTATATGGAAGAATAATTTATTCAGTAGGTGATTTAAATTAGAACCTTACAATTAAGAGATGCAATTTTAGTTGTGAATCAACTTATAATGTAACTGAACTTTATGAATTTTTTTACGATTGGAATCCAAAATATGGATCAGGAATCTATGTACAAAATGCATTTTCAGTTATTATGGAGAAAAATATCATATAATATTGTCTTTCAGGCATCTATGGATCTGCTCTTTATTTAGCTTAGACTACTTTCTATGATTCTTATAGTATCTTTAGAAGTATTAATATCTTATATTTATTGTTATAGATAATTCAGCAGTATCTGGAGGAGCAATAAGATGTTCAAATTGTACAATGGAATTATCATACACACTAGTCAGATACAATCTTGGAAGAAATGGTGGTGGAATATAAGTTGAAAATAATGGCTATTTTAAAGGATATAATCTTCAATTGTAAAAAAATTATGCTTTCAATCAAGGAGGTGCAATAAATATTCTATCTGATTCATATATGAATTTGATTAACTCAACTATTACTCAAAATCATGCAAAAGTTGGATCGGGTCTTAATGTTTTAGGCTCTCATAAAGTAAGTAATTTTTTTAAATCCTTATAGGATTAATATATTACAATTGAATCTACATTGTTTGAGTTGAATTCTGCTGAGACGACTACTATATTTTTAATGTATTCAATATAAACAATAATTAGCAATTGCAAATTTATTGATAATCTTGCAGAAACTCATTCTCATAATATTTTTATTGGATTTTCTAGACTCAATCTCACTAATAGTTAATTTGAAAGTGCTAAATAAAAGTAATCATTGATGTTAATTTATTTTAGTTTCGGTTCAACTACCTCTGATATTGATAATTTAGAGATTAATGGACCATTTATTCATGTTATAATGGAAACTTCTATCAATATATCTTAGTGCTCATTTAAAAATGGAAGAGCCTAACTGGGTGGTGCTATCTATATATCTGGAAGTATGATTTATATATTAATAAATACAAGGCTCCAATATTTCTATTTCACAATCTATCTTCTTATAAAATGAAGCTTTATTTAGTGGAGGGGCAATTTATGCTACTGGTTTTAGAAATATGTATATTGCAAATCAAACTAATTTTACAAATAACAATGCTTACTAATCAGGAGGTGATATTTTTGCACAAAATTCAGGATACAACCTCAGCATTCACAAAGTCAATATTTAGAACGAATATGCTAAAAATTCAATATACTTAGATACTGTTAGTTTTAATGCATATCAGCTAATAATTCAAAGTAACTTAATCATGTATAATTTTTAGAGAAATAAACTGAGAAAATGGACTTTGATAATGGTGGCATTATCTTCTGCATAGATTGCCTTACTTTTAATATTAGTGATTCGAAATTCATGAATGGATCAGCTAAACTTGGTGGAGGTATTTTCTTGAAGTAGACATAAGACGCAAAAAGGAAAATTACATCAATCCCTTATTATAATGTAAATACACTATTTAATGATTTAGATTTATAATTCAACATTTTTGTACTGTAAATCAATTGAAGATAATGGAGGAGCTATATATTTAAGCAATGTTGAGGCTATGAAAATTTCAAAAATAAATATGACTAGTAATTATGCAAAACTTTAAGGAGGAGGTATTTATACTGATTGTGATTCTACTTATTCTTGCAATTTGACATTTGCTAAGGTTAATACATTTATGAATAATTTTGCAAATGTATCTGGTGGTGCAATATATTGGAATGATGTTGAACCTGTATATTAATCCTTATCAGCTAACTTTAATTTCATAAATAATGAAGCGAGGACTTATGCAGACGACATAGGCACTTTTGCTCAAAAATTAGTAGAAATAGATGAATAAACATATTTAAGTCACATAAAAAGAGCCTCAAACATTTCAGAAGATTAAGAAAGGTTAAGGAGGAATCTAGCAGATATATAAAATGATTAAACTACCAATGCTACTTAAGATAATGCTAGAAGCGGTAGTAAAATCCCCAAGTCTTACATCGGACTTGTAAATAAATATGGAGAGATAATTGGAACAGACAATATTTCTAAATTGACAATTACTGTTAGCTCAACTTATAATAAAAGTGCAGGCTTTAGTCCTGTTATTGATGGTGAAACACAATTTATTTCAACCTACGGTGTCTATACTATTTAAGGTTTATATTTTACAGGAACACCAGGTGAAAAATATTCATTAGTTTTTAGCACAGATGGAATAGATTAATCAAAGCCTTCCAATTAGTAATATAAAGAGAGTTTGGCATAAAATTCTAGCGAAAATATAATTTTCTAACTCAATATTAACTTACGAGAATGCGAAGTAGGTGAGACCTTTACTGAGGCTGGTAAATGCAATTTATGTCCAGAAAACACAAGTTACTCATTAGTTAAGATGACTTCTCCAGGAGAGTGCAAAACATGCCCAACTTCCAAGGCAATTTGTAATGGTGGAAGTTAGGTTGGACCAACCAAAGGTTATTGGAGAAAAAATAATGTAACCTATAATTTTGTAAAGTGCTTTAATACTTAAGCTTGCTTGTAAGATATAATTATTTTAACATATTAATAGAGGAATGCTTCCACCTGATTATAATCCTTAAGGAAGATGCTAAAATGGTTATTCTGGAATTTTATGTGCTGATTGTTCTAATGGCTATAGTAGATCAGGATCGTTTGAGTGTGCTTTGTGTCCAGAGTACACATCAAATATAATTCGAATAATAGGAGTGATTATTATAATGATTATTGTCCTAACTTTTATGATTCGATCTACATTAAATGGTGCTCTTGATTAATAAAATGTTACTTCAGTTTATCAAAAAATTCTTTTGAATCATATATAGCTTTTGATGTTGACTGCTTCTTTCGATTTTAATTGGCCTGAAATGGTATTATCATTCTTTAGAAGTTCAGAGTAAGCTGGATCAGCTTCAAACTAAGTATTATCAGTTGATTGCTTTTTAAATTAATAATCAGGAACAAAGACTAATGATTATGTAATCAGACCATTTTTTATGAAGCTTTTGCTTTTTGCTATTCTACCTTTCTTACTTTTTTTCATTAGCTTTGGATTTTGGGGAATATAGGCAAAAAGGTTAAATGATAAGACAATTACAAAAGTTAAAGGTGTATCAACTCTTGTTATTTTACTTTTTTTTGTTCATCCAAATATAGTTTAATATGTCTTCAGTGATTTTAAGTATTTATTTATTTTAGAATAAAATTTTATAGCTGCATTGATGTTGATGGTGATAATCGTAATAAAGAGGATCTTAATATACTGTGTGACTCTTCAACTCATAAAATTTGGCAAATTTTCATAACAATGCCTGCCATTATAGCATGGGGTATGGGAATCCCTTTCTTCGCTTTCATTTTATTATTCAATAGAAGGAAAGATCTTGATTCGGTATAGTCAAGAGCTTAGTTCGGATTTCTATTTAGAGGCTATAAATAGTAATACTATTACTGGGAGATCGTTATTATGTATAGAAAACTCATTTTCATATTTATATCTGTGTTTGTTGTGTCGAATGGAGTCATTACTTAGGTAAATATTCATTAACTAAAGATTATAGGCTTTAATCATTTTCATATTACTTATTGGGTTCATGCTGGTTACACTAAAGAAAAAACCTTTCCAAACTGTTTCACTAAATAATTTAGAGGCTCTTTCACTTGTGACACAGACTATCACAATTTACTGTGGATTATTCTTCATCCTAGACGTTTCTACAACTACAGTAAATGATGATGGAACAACTTCATCCTCATCTAATTCTAGTAGTAATAAAGGAGGTAAATAAATCAAAAGATCATATTTTTATAGTAAGACTTAGTGAGGATGCAAAGGTGGTGTTCTTCTCTATAATACTGATATCTAATATGGTGTTCCTTTGTTATTGGATATTTGAATTCATTAAAGAGATGACATCGATGTTAATACTTAAGTTTGGTAAGTTATATTTGGTTCTTGTACTTTGCGGGAATGAAGACAAATTTCAAAGGTTAAAGAAACAGACTATAATTAAAGAGGAAAATGAAATACTAAGAGAATAATTTGTAAAAATAATCAAAGAAATAAAATAAATGTATCAAAATAAAGAGATTGTCCTTAACAAGGTTATTCTTGAAAGATTTGAAGTCTATATGAAAAGTGAAAGAATATTAGAAGCGTTGGGCCTTCACCACAAAAAAGGGGAGGCAGAACATGATCTTGAATATAAGAGGAAGTTCCTTGAGAGATTGAACTCCCTCAAAAAAGAAAGGAAAATGAATCCTTCAGTCAAACTCGGACACTCAAGAAGCTTTAGAAAGCAAAACCTAAAGAATCTCAAGAAGCAAATAACATAACTATCAGGGTCTGCTTTACCAACTATGTCAAAGATGGATGGGGAGATGGATAGTGATGAGGATGACATGGATGACTCAACTCAGAACAAATCAGATCAAATAAATCAGCCAGCTCTGGATTAGCTCTGTGATGAGGAATGGAAGAAGAAAAATTAAATCAAAAGATAGAGAATGACTAGAATCATGCTAGATATTTCACCCGCAAGCAGAAGGAAAAATCAAACAATCCAAATGGATAAATCTCCCACATCCCCATTCGATTTCAGAAAGAAAACCACATTAGGACTATCTCCATCATCACAATACAGCTACATAGATGAGGAAGTGGAGGAAGAGGAACTGAATGAGACTGCTTTAGAAGAAATAGCAGATGGCCAGAAAATCAACAACTATGTTGAAAAATTTAGAGACAAGCTAAAGGATGATAGCAGAGATAAAGTAGAATTTGTAAAGAGAAGTAAAGCCTAAAGAATATAAGGTGGCCTTAAAATGAGGAGAAAGAAGAATCCACTTGAGAAAATTAAAACAGCCAAAGGAATTGCTAAGAGCTATTCGAAGATGAGAAGAAAAGCTACTGAAATCAGCTTAAAAGATGCTTTGCAGATAGTATTCTAAACTGAAATGCAGAATGAATCAGATACCACCTCATTTTACGATCAAAGCTAAGATTGGAAGTATCATACAGTTACTGATCAAGATCTTCAAGATAAAAGTGATGATCAAGAAAATAATCCTCAAATAAACCAAATACTTAATACAAATGATGAAGAGCTAATTGTTGAAGATTATGATGTAGTACAGACAAATCAAGAAATGAGATTTTGATTGCAAACATTTAACCTAGATTATAATTATTATTTTAGTTAATCTTAATTTCATAATAATTATTAATTTACTCTAGTGGGGTTTTGGGGTTTT
>LASR02018921.1:0-10912 GCA_001272965.2 Paraurostyla sp. PUJRC_G6
CAAAACCCCAAAACCCCACATATGTTGAATTAGGAATTAATTAGAAATAAATTTTGATAATCAAAAATATTTACAAATTCATTGTTACAATAGTTGCTATCAATATATCAATCAGTTTTAGGTCATTTGTATTTCTTCATAGAAATCATTTCTATAACTTTTACCCTTTTTCTTATGAGATTTATTAATACTAGCATTTGTTTCCATTCCATCAACCAAAATTAACTCTAACCAAGAGGTAGAGCAATATGTTTATAGTCTCAAAAATAAATGTCTCTTTCTCAAAACTTTTCTATTGAGCTTATCAATTTTTAGCTACAATTAATATTTTGCCTCGCTTACTGCAATTTAAGGGCATAAGAATGATAGACCAAGAGTACAAGGACATAGACAATAGCCAATTAACTAACAAAACGAGCATGGCCAATATTCAAACAAAATATCATTCAATTTGCCAATCATGTATTCAAATTCTTCCTCAGTTATACAGTTTTAAAGCATCTCTTTATTATAAGCCTTTATATCATATTGTGATGCAAGCCCATTTACAAATGTTTTTCCTGAAGGCTTAATGATCAGAATGTTTTCTCTACTCTTAGGAATGAATGAGTTGAATAAGCAATCCATTTTAAATTTATAATTAAGAAATTAATCATTATTAATTATTATTAACATCATTGATGGTAATCATGATACTATCTTTGGTGATTTATATTTCATCTTGATTTTAATTATTATCAAAGAAATTTTCTTTAGACTGAATCTCTGTAGAAATATTTTGCTAACTATTACCAATCTGAAAGTTTGTTGAGTCTGATATTCTTTTAGCATTGTTTTTATTATTTCTTAAGGTATTAGTGAAAAAATTCTTGTTGCTAGTTAATTCATATATAGTGTCTTTGTGAGCTTAATTAGTAACCTAAAGCTTTTGTACTAGTAAATTCTCAACTTACCCTAACTTTCTAATCATTTTTTCCTTTTGTCTTATATCTTTTTGCTCAAGAGATTTCTCTCTTTCTTTGATAATCAATTACTGCTACACTTTAATTATCTTTGCCCTTTCAATTGAAAATTATGAATTCTCTAGCATCTTTCTAACCTTTGAAGTCTTCTTCATATTTTTATAAGTTTCTAATGCTAATATATGTTCTCTCTCGACAGCCAATTATTTGCTCTAGTCTTTGATATATTTAACATTTTCTTATTTCTGTTGCAATAGCTTTGCTATTTTATCTTGAGGAGAAATTTTCTTAACAGATTCCATTTTTTCAATGACTAGTGATTGAAACTAGACTTAGGACTAATCTTTTAGTAGCGAAATATTTCTATGCTATTATTATGTCTGTTTCTAAATTTCCTGATACCTTTACACCTTTCTTCTAGTTTCTTCGATTTTTTTAAATGACTTTTCTTCCTCGATTTATAAAACCTTTATTCTGTTATGCATCTGAGTTATTTCAAGGTCTCTTTCACGCTTTAGTTTCTTAATTTAACCTAGACTCAACCCTTTCAATTAAGTAGAGTTGAGGGAGGAATGCTATCTAGAGGTTTGAATAGTAGATTCAGCATTGCTTTCTTTGATATCTATAGTAACAGGTGGCAAGGAATCAAAGTTTTAGTCAGATTTATGTAAAGTATCTAGCTATTGATTATTCTAGCGATTTTGATGCAGATGATCTTCTTCTGGCTCTGGTTCTATGCTAATTGTATGATTTAAGTTATTCTGGGCTTTAGTATTTAGCTTAATTAATTTCTTAGAATTTCTTTGCTATTTAACACTCACTAAATTCATACTTTAGTTGACTAGCTATTAAGTATTATTAGTGTTCTCAGTATTTTTAAGAGGTGGAAGATGAGATCTACTATATCTGCTAGATAAATGAGCTATTTGCTTATTTGTTCTGTAGTTTCCATTCTTGTCTAAATTCTACATGTAGATATTAAATGGTACTAGTGACTTAGTTTTGAATTCTGTTGATAATATTTATCCATAGTTATTATATGTATCATTCCTTGAAGATGATCTGCTATCAAAAGGTATCATATTGTTAGGTGACTTCCGTTCCGATGTTTTCAGATTTCTAGTTTTTCTTATCCTTTTCTTTTTTCTTCCAACATTCAAAGGCTCTTCTTCATACATATTTTTCTCCTTTAACCCGCTACCTATTATTTAATTGGAATACTATCTATTACTATAATTAATGCTTGGTTCTAAAGCAGAATTTTAGTAAGGATTAAATTATTAATCTTACTAATCCTATGCATCTAATGTTGAATTCTACAACTGCTCAGTCATGTTTGATTTAGAATTTAACAATGTCTATTTATTATAATTAATAAATTTAATCATCTTTATAAATTAATCTTTATTTCTAACATTATATTTTGCAATAATTTAATATTTAATTTATCAAATTTCCTTTATTTAAAATATTTCAATGGGAAAAAATTATCTCAACATCTTTTTAAAATTGGTATTCTTATTATCTTACACATTCAATTGCTCTTTTGGCTAATGTAAGATCAATATTTGTTAACAATATTAGCCTCAGAAGCTTTTCAAGCTGCAAGTGTATTTGTGCTAGATACTACAGTAAGCAAACAAACAACCTTTGGACTTTAGATCTTCCTTAACACTTAAAGAGTTGTGAACTAAGATTATTTGATTATTCTGTTGCCAAGTGGAGTTTCATTTAAGACTGGAACCACTCCAACTTGCAGTTTTAGTTCATTGACTGTGTCATCTTGCACTATAATCAATTCAACATGTGCTAGAATTAATTTCACTACAAGTTCTTAGTTATCTTCAATAGAAGGCTAAATTTCAAATTTTGTCAACCCTGATAGCGTTAGAACAGTTAATAATATAGAAATAGACCTTTACTCGGGGACAACTAATTAAATTAAGGCTTCCACTCAAAGTGCCTCACTATAAAATTTTTAGGCTGCAACTTTAAGTGGCAGTGTATCATCTTCAAGTACAGTAGTGGGAGCTACTGATGTTTAACTCAGAGTAAGCCTCACTCCTTCAACAATATTGAAAGCTACTGGGAGAATTATTGTGACAATTCCATAATATTATACAAATGCAGGGAGCACTTATATGATTGGTGGCAGTTCTCCTACCTGCACAGGATCTATGACTAGCTAAACTGTTTCAATTACCTCCTGCATTTTTACTGGCTCCTCTTTGCAACTAACTGTTTTATATAGCTTATCTGGAGGGGCTGACACAACCTCTACATTATAGCTGTCAATCTCCGCTTTTAAGAACCCAATCATAACAGCAAGTAAATAAGGATTTTTTATTTAGACTCTGGATTCTAACGGCTTTTAAATAGAATTAACACAGTCACTCACTTTAAGTGGAATAACAACTCCAGCTAATTTTAATTCTTACTCACTGTAGCTACTTGATTCATCGATAGTATAAACTTATACAGCCATTTAGTTTAAATTTTCCCTATCATTACCAATAGAGCAAGGGTGCTTCTTAAAGTTCATCTTTCCATCTGATTTTACAATAGATGATAAGTTTTCATAAGTCTAAGGCAGTGGATTCTTTAGACCTTCAGCTACTACAAGCACAATCACTTGGACATCTAAAGATGCATCTTCTAGAACTGTGGTGATACCAGCTTGCTAGTATTTGTTCGGACCAGATCAGGCTGGAATTGTCACATTCAGTCAAATTTAAAATCCTGTAATTTAAAGCAATTTAACATTATTTAGGCTCAAGTTAAAACTACCTCATAATTCTAAATCATAATGGCAAAAGACAGCACATTTTCAGTAAATATTGCTTAAATCACTACTTCAACTAACTTCGTTGCAAGTTCCTCACTATTCACTTATGGAAGTATTAACTCTATATCAGTCTCAGCTGTAGATTCGAACTATATTCAGACTGATACTAACTACAGCATTTCATTTATACCGGATCATAGCTTGCCTTCTACTGGAGCAGTTATAGTAATAACCTTTCCTTCACTAATTACCTTACCTAGTAGTAGCTGTACTATTACAGGTAAAAACGCTTAGTTTGACTCTAGTTCTATCTCTTGTGCTATTTCTGGTTAAACTGTGACAATAAGCAACCCTTTTACTGCTGGCTACACCGGATTAAATAAGTTATAGCTTCAGATATCTAAAGGAACTAATCCTCAAAGTGAAAGAAGCGCGGGTACATTTACCATATCAACATACATAAGAATCAATAGCGTTAATTACATAGTAGATCAAGGAACATCAGTTGATAATATGATAGTTCCCGTTGGAGGTTAAATTACTAAAAGCTCCGATATTATTGTGATAGCACCATAAACTTATCTTGATGATCAAACCTATTAGTTTTATCTATAGTTTTCTCATAAAGTACCATTCAATGGATATTTAAACTTTACTGTTCCTTCAGAGGTTAGTATAAGTAGTAACTCTCTTGTATCAAATAATTGTAAGAGACTAGACAACAATAAAAATATGGATTGCTAAGTAATAGGATCAAACTAAGTTTTGATAACCATAGGCTCTAAAGCCTTTAATAGCGACGGTATAGTAAGCACCTCAGTGTTCTCATTCTCTGTAGGTGGCATAAAAAACCCTAGAACTACTTAATCTACTAGCATATTCTATTTTAGTTCATATGACTCAGACTTTAAGAGAATAGATTCCTCTACATCTAACGACTTCTTCATAGCCACAATGACTGATGTATCATAAATTACTTCAATATCTATCGATAATACAAATAAAACAAACTTTGCTACTACTAATTACACTTTTACTGTAACACCAAATACCCCGATATTATAAAATGACTATATTAGAATGACTTTTCCATCTGAGATTGGTCTCCCAGATGTCAGTAATCTGTAATGTCTTGTTGATCCTACTTAATAAACATTGCAAAGTGTATAATGCTCAAAATTAGGAACAAGTGATATCCAGGTTAACTTTATAAAGGTTGGATCAGCAATTAGTGCAGGATAGGCATTCTCATTTATTATATCAAATGTTCAGAATTAGATCAGCACAAAGCCTTCATCTCCTTTCAGTAATATATTAATGGGAACATCAAGTGGCTACTAAATATCTAAATATTCTAAAACTGATTTAACAGTGTCAACTACTACATCTTCAAATATAAACACAAGAAAATTGACATAAAGTAATAAAAATCCAAATGAATAAGCAACATATACAATTACCTTTACAACCTATAATCGGTTACCCAATACCACAGCAATATTAATAACAGCCCCAAGTATAATAACTCCTGTCTAAAACACTACAGCTTGCTATGTTGCTCTAACTTCTATTATAACTAATGTCTGCACTATCAATCAAACCTTAATAAGAGTAGAGAACGCCTTTGCAACTTAAACTTCAAATTACTTTGGTGAAGTCTCAATAATCTTTCAAGCAATAAACCCTGGAGACAATTCTAATCTCTAAAGCATCATACTGAGAGTTTACACTGATAATACATATCTTTATAGAATTAATAAGATTGAAAATGGTTTGGTCCCTACGCTTGAATGTAACTATCCATGCAGGAGATGTGATTAAAATAATCCAGACTACTGCACAGACTGCTTCACAGAGGGCACATTTCCATAATTTATATAAAGCAGTAATTCTGGCCAGACCTGTGCATATGATTGCAATACTGGATATACTTCTAATGGATCTAAAAGCCCTAAAGTATGCACTAAATGCGATTCCAAATGTTCTTAATGCTATTAGAACAATTAGGTAGGTGATATCAATAAATGCCAGGAATGTGCAGCTGATTACCCGTTCTACTATGCTCCTAGCATTACATGCTAGAAACTCTGCTATGAAAATTAATATTAATGCAAAAGTAAAGAATGCTGTGATTGCTAATCTCCTTGCAAAACTTGTGCGGGTCCTGTAACTTGCCGTTCCTGCTATCAGGATTCAGATAAACCTTTATTATGGATAGATAAATGCGTTGCAACATGCCCCTCTGGTTTCACTCAGGTTGGAATGGAGTGCGTCTTCTGCACAAGCCCTTGCGCTACATGTGAGAAAGGAGTCCCAACAAGCTGCTTAACTTGTAATGCTAATTAAGGTTCGCAATTATTATTTGGAAGAACATGTGTCTCTTAATGTCCTTCAGGAACAACTCCTTAGTACAGCAACGTTACTTAATCTAAATGTATTGGATGTGTAACTGGCTGCTTATCTTGTGATCAGTCTAATAATGCTATTTGCCTAAAGTGCGCAAGTGGTCTTGCACTTTTCAGAGATTAATGCTGGACTGAATGTCCTTTTAACTATGTTAAATCAAAGGATGGGACGGCATGTGAGTTAAGAACTTATTTATTAGATGACTCCCTTATATATTTTCCTTTTGGAATAATAGCAGTTACTCTTTTAATTATTACTCTTGCTGCGTTCTTTATCTCCAAGCAAAAATCATTAATCCTCTCGAATTCAATTGCTCTCCTTGGTCTTGTTGAATGGGCAGCTGTTGTCTATCAAACCTACTATGCTTATACCTATAGAATTAACTATACAATCATCACTTTAACTTCTTTGGGAATTTTATGTGGACTCTTCCTCTTGAACCTAGCATTTGTGATATTCTATTGCTCCAGAATATAGTTCTCTGATATTGCTTTCAATTACTGGAGGTAGAAATACTCATGCTCTGTCATTTTCATCCTGATACTTAGCCTTCTATTCAATTTTAAGGTTTTTAGGATGGTATATTCTCGATTCTTTGGCTTAGAGTTTTTAAGTGCAAATATAGATGATAAACCAGTATTTGCTAAAAAGATATAAGTTTTCTCTATAATATCAATCTTTACTTTCAGCTTACCGTTGGTGGTTATTGATACTCTTGTAGTGATATATCTCGGATGGGGCTCCTAGTTATATATAACATGCATTGAAAGTGGGCTCATAGCTGCAGTTGGAGCTATGATGATAGCCATTGATAATTGTTGTATGTGCTCCAGGCTCTCATACTTTGAAGAGAAGGAACTATAAAAGTAAAAGAGAAAGACAAAAGAGATGTATAGTAAATTAGACTAATCTAAAGATGTACTAGTAATGGGTGGTGCAGCTGATGATGAAGAGTCTAAGCTTGAGGGTTACTTAGAAAGAGAAAATGCATTGAAGACCATTATCAGCTAAGTCAAGAACAATAGAGAGTTCCTTGCTAATAATCATATTGATACACTGGTAGTCACACACCACAGCGGGGATTTAAATGAAGAGGAAGAGTTAGAGCTTAAATTTCATAAGCTATTCCTGAGAAAGGTAGCATCAATGCAAAATCTTTAAGTCAAGCATCAATCATCTAATATTTAGGGTGAGGATGAGAGGAAGACTTAATCTTGTGGTGCACTATCACCAATACCTAAGAAAAATACAGAGAGTCAGCCAAAACAGTTTGTTTCGATTGTGACTCAAGAGAAAAAGAAGATGCTTAAATCTCAACTCATAATGGAAGGTCTCAAATAAGAATATAAGTATGATAATGTCTATGCTGATAAGGTAGATCCTCAAGAGAAATTAAAGCAGACCATAAGTGACTTGCAATAGATGATGATTGATTAGAAACCTCCAATGAATGAATGTGAGATTCAGACTGATGATAACGTAATAATCAAGCCAAAGAGAAAGTCATCGAAGTCTCCTTCATCCTAGGCTGCAGACAGAATGAGTTAAAGCTCCAAAAGAATCATTGATGACCTACCTGGAGAAAACTCCATTGACTCTCATGAAAATGATGATTCAACCTGGCGCAGACTCCGCCGTAATAAAAAGAACAAACAGAGAGGAAAATCTAAGAACCCTTACTATACTCAGATTAATGAGGAGGATCAAGAAGATGAAGATCAGCTATCATTAGGAGCTGCCGATGAAGACACTCAAAGAGAATTCCTCAAAACTGCCTATGAGCAGGAAGAAGAGGATACTATTGAGCTTGACTAGCAAAAGAACAAGGGTGAGAGTAGGTAGAGACAGTCAAGAGGAAAGTTGAGTCAAGGTGAGGCTAGAAGCAATAAGAGCAGGCAGTAATAGAAAATAATGAGTGATAAATCAAATAAGTCCAGGAACTCTGGCATGATGAAATCATTCTCTAATCATACCAATTAGAATCAGTAACACCAGGATTAGATGTCTCTCAATTTCTCAGACACTTAGAATAATATATTAAGCATTAAAGGATTTCAATTGGATTAAAAATAGCTTGAACTGCTGTAGAATCAATATGAACAAGAGTACTTCAATTAGAGAACCTTCAATATAAACTCGATCATGGGTGACTTCGTGAGAACCTGGCGAGGTAGCATCCTAAACAAGAGAGATCAGCTCCAGTCCACCAACTATCACGATCTGCGGGGTAGACCAGTCAACCGCAGAGGTTATCTAATTGATGAGACTTGTGGGTTTATCTTGAACAGAGACAACCTCAATCTCATGTTTAGGAGAGAATAGGTCATTGTTGAGGATGATGATCAGATCCCTATGCCCTATAAGTTCGAGAGGTGGAATTTCAATCCTCACGAGATAATGGGAAATTTTGACTATGATAAAAACAGTGCTTAGATGAAACCAATAATACTGAAGAATAAACAAGGATAACTTGTCGATAAACATCTACGATCTGTAAATCAATCTGGCTTTTTAATAGACGAGCATGAGAACATTATAGACAATTAGGGTAGAGTCAAATTCATTAGAGAACAGCTCAATGAAATGGGAGATTTACCTTAGCTCTTTAACTATAAGGGAAAGAAATATGACATTAGAAGTATAATTGGTATATTCAACAGAGATGCCACTTCTAAGTAAATCATTCTCAACTCTGATCCCTATGAATCCACTGTATAAGTTGACAAAATAGGAAGAAGAGTTAATAACACAGGCTATTTAGTTGATAAAATAGGCAATATAGTGAATCAGTAAGGAAAAATAGTATTCTTTAAATCACAAATGATGTTCAATGAGCCACCTAAGTTGTTTCCCTTTATGAAATTTGATCTGGCTTGGATATTGGGAAATATTAAGTTTAATAACTTAAATCAACCTATATTCAGTCAAAATTAAATAGAAGAGGATGAAAATGGAGCGTTGCTTATGTTTGATTTGGATGGGAGAAGAGTTAACCACAGTGGCTACTTAATAGATGATGATGGCAATATAACTGATATATATTCAAACATAGTCATAAGGAGGGAACTACTAGAGCCTGATGATAACAAGAAATCAACATAGGTACCTTTGGTGTTCAGAATGGGAGTATTTTATGATAAAGCTTAATATCAAGCTAACCTCGTTGATGACTAAAATGTCTTTGAGAATAATTTAATCAGTCAGGACTTGAATAATTAAAGCTCCACTAATGAGTTGCAAGCCAAATTGGAGCAAATCCAATCAGCCAATAATCTTCAGAAGCTATCTTAAGATGATCATTATTTCAACATTGAGCCAGCTCAGAATAGTAGCATCGTAGATATATAAATTATCAATGGTTCTTAAGCATCAATGTCGAGATTATCCAATCACCACTTCAGCAATAAAGACGAAGAAGATAAAATAGATCAATAGAATAATCAGCAATAATAGGAAGAAGAGGGAATTTTAAGTGATCCAGAACCTCTTATGAATAAAGTAAAAGATATTCCTATGCCTTAGGATGGGGGAAGAACTAAGAAGAAGAGAAAGCAATCAGCTCAACGTCATGGCCTTTAGCATCATAAGAAACAATAAATTAGGGATGGAGAGAAGGTCCTCAACGCCTATTCGATTTCTAGGCCTGTGTCCTCTTATTTACCTAATTCCTACTAGCAACAGCAAAGAGCTAAATCTTAAGCTAAGTAGAGATTAAGTAACAATGAGGCTAATAACCTTCCTAATAGCATCATGAATTAAGGAGACTACAATTCAAGTAGTGGATTCATGATGAATGCTAACACAAGACTATAAAGCTTCAATGTCACTTCCTAGATACAGTCTAACAGCGATATATTTAAGAAGAATGCTATATCAGCATTGGGCTTTACAGAAGATTTCAGTAAACAAGCTCCAAGAATAATGAAGAATCAATACATTAACTCAGTCTCTGATGATCCTTCCTACAACCAATATCTTGAGGGAGCTGATGTTAATAACAATCTTAACGATGCGACTTAGAATATGAATTTTAATTGGCATAATAACACAAAGAAGCAGAATCATCATCAGAACAACAATAGAATACAATAAAATGAATCATAATTAGACAAGTTATATGCAGAAGAGGTGTCTCGCTATATAGATCAATCTGATGATGATGAAGATTTTGATGACGATAATTAGGAGTAGGTTTAACCTTTCTAAGTTGATGGGAGCCAGTAAGAAAGACTGTTTAACCTTGGACCACAGTTTTATCAAGACAAGCGAAGTGGTAGCAAAGCCCAGAAGAGAAGTGCCAGTAATCAGAGGTCGAAACTAAAGATGTATCAGAAGCATAAGGGCAGTAAGCAATTGAGTGATTTGAGGTCAGACTCTCAGGGCAGCAACGACAGCTAGCTATCAAGAAGACCACCAGCTATACTTCAAAGAAGTAGAAAATAACTCAAAGCAATGGACCAAAAGCTAAAAGGCCTTGAGCATATTTATCTGTAAGGTAGACCTGGAGATGTTTCAACTAAGAATGCTTCAATGAAATCTCCTATGAACGGCGCTGAGAACACATAGGGTGCCAGGAGACTGAGATAAATGCAGGATAAATACTATGAGTATCAGAGAGAAAGCAGTCCACCCTTGGCTGTGGAATAACAGAGAAGTGTAAGCTAGATGATGGGCAGAAGAAAAGCCAGTAATTATAATTGATTATTTTAATTTTGATTTCATAACTACTTTTCAGATTACTACTCTTGGGGTTTTGGGG
>LASR02018926.1:0-13534 GCA_001272965.2 Paraurostyla sp. PUJRC_G6
ACCCCAAAACCCCATGGTCAAATAAATGATGAGTAGTCGTAGGTATATATTAAGATTCACAACAGATTAAATATATAATAATAAATTCAAACATAATTAACTTTTCTCACATTCACAACCTAAACCACTTAACCAATCAAATTAAAATGTAAAGACTTTAAGGATCAACCAACAAGCAGTCCACTGCTTAACAGCAGCAACCCTCTGCTGCCTTTGAAAGAACTATCTACTTTTCCCATCCCAAGGCCATAGTCTGGCAGATATAGTTCATTCTAAACTAAATTACTAGCAAAAAGAATATGAGCTCCGCTTCTAATGAGCTAGAAAATGTATATTCCATTTTTAATTAATATCTAAATGTATAGTTATCCTAATAATTCGGAAAGGACTTTGATAAGTATCTGCTGAGAGAGCTCATAGATTAGATCGATCTGAAAGATGCAGCTAAAGCTCAAAAGGATAAAAACGAGCCATTTAAGGTTCAGCTACTGAATCAGGAACTGGCTAGATGCAGTCAGAAGCCTGAATTTCTTTAATACTTCAGTGAGGTAAATATAAACAAAACATACCGCCCTTAACATATTAATACATAATAGTTTGCACAGCAGAGTTTCGGTGAAAGGATAGGCGAGTTTCTTAATGAGCTCACAAAAAGACTAAGATTGAACTTCCCAAGCTAACTTCTAGTAGCTCTGTCAATCTATGAGTCATGTAAAGAAGAATCTTAAACAGAAGGTAAGGATAAAATTGTTAAAATCTGATTATAGCTCTAAAAATATTGAGGCAAAAGCTGATAGACTATCATAGCTATGGAAAGCCAGAGCCATTACCTGACTATGCAGTGCATCGTCTGATGTATCTATTATCGACAAACCCTGATTTGGTAAAAATTAATCATTTTATCTAATTTTTTGACAGAACCAGGATGATAGTCTCCGAGAAGTTGGCTAATACATTAGAGATAGCAATACTTTGAAGAGTCAATCGCATGTCTCATTGAGATTTGCTCTTCAAACAGATCTAATATATGCCAATACTAACCAAGAAGACCCTTCTATCTCTCTTTTAAATGGTAATGGCCTAGAGAACTTGGACAAAACTCATAAGATACTTGAGCCGTGGCAGCTTCTATTGGATCTTGGGCACTACTGTACCTATAATCATAACTATCTCCTCAAGGTCTTAGAAGACTTTAAGGATATTAATGAAAAAACTATGGCAAAAACTCTCTTGCATCTATCTCATAATCACACAGGCACAGATGATTAAATTTCACGTATTTCTTATAATGCCCTTGAGTCCTGCAAGAAAGGTGATAATTCTTGTCTGAATAAAGATCCCGGCGATAAAAAGACTCAAATGACTTGGAGTATTGAAAATTTAGCTAGAGCATTTAGAGAACTCTACTCTAATCTTAATTGGTCAAAAGTATTTGAACAGCTGGCCTAAATCGATGAATATGTGGAACTAGATTCTAAAGCTTTCCAAGTGTTTTTATAGATATTCAATAAGAGTAAACCATAGAATTTGGGATATCCACTTGCTACAATCCTTAATTAAGAATGGGAGAATCCAACTCTGTAGCTAAATTTCATTGAGAATACTATTCAAATCTTCATCGACAAGAAAGAGAAAGCAATACCTTTTGGCAAGACTGAAAGAAAGCAAGAACTTATCGATGAAATAACTGGTATCAAGGATAAAGTAGCAGTAGAAGCACTTAACGTGTGGCTCTCTATTGACTTAGTAGAAAGATTAATTCAACTTTCTGATTCACATAATTTCACCAGAGTTAGATAGCTTTTCGATTACCCAATCAAACATTTGCCTGAGTATTTACTATTGAATATCAGTTAGTGTAAACCAACAAAGGGAAATTTAATGATTGATGAGTTACTCTCATTATTGCTACCACAATTTCTGGGTAATCATATTAACTCTATCCCCGTTCTTTAATATCTCTGGAAATATAACCAAGCACTGATGATTCGTGGTATATGTGAGCTTTGCCGTCATGAGCAGCGTATTATGAATCTGTCAAGAGTCCTTGATATTACTCAAGAAGTAAAGGAAAGTCTCATTCCTATTGTTAATTGTGATGATTACTATTTTGCTGTGAACTTGGGAATCTTGGCTGGCAAGAGAGATTTCTTGCACTATGATGTGTGGCTTGCTTCTAGGATCAATGAAGTAGGCACACCCTTCATTAAAGCTCTCATTAAATATCTTAAAGAGCATATCATCACTCCAATATCAGATCTAATTAAGCGTCATACTGTGAACAATCAGCTTGACCTCACACCTGATGCTTTAGAAAACCAGAAGCAACAAGTTTTAGAAAGGTCTCATCTATCTAAGGAGAAACTATGTATCACAATTGAGCATCTAAGCAACTTGTAAAACAGACAGAACTAATTAATCAGAGAAGATACCTTTATTCATATTAAGGAGATAGTCTAGAAGATCTCTGAGCATTTCCCTAATCAAGTGCAGCAACTTTAGAATTCTGAGGAAATAGATAGTGCGGCAAATGACTACTTCTAAAAAGTCTTCTCAGCTGATTCCCACCTAGTAGACCAGAAGATAGTCGAGCTTATAGAGACCATGCAGAAATTCAAAGAATCTGAGACTAAAAAGGAGCAGGAGATCTATGCTTGCATGCTGCATTCGCTCTTCGATGAGTACAGATTCCTACACCGATACCCTCAAGAATACCTGGAGAAGATTGCTAAGCTCTTTGGTGCTATTATCAAGCATAAAATCATAGATGGCACCCTATAAGATATTGCATTGAAGTTTGTGTTTGAGGCTTTCAGACGTGAAGGCAAGAGGCAGAGATTTGGCATCATCACAATCAAGCAATTCTTTGATATGTTACCTTAATTCCCTTAGTTCTTTGAGGAAATATATGAGATAAGGTAGAACATTCAGCAGATAAATCCTCAAATGATAAAGGATATTGAAGATCTGTATGATAGGACTATGAAGGGTCGTAAGCTTTCAGATTTGAAGCCTGATGATGGTAGCAGGAGAGTTGAAGATGAAAAGAAGGAGAATCCTATTTAATTGAAACCTGGTATAAAGCCAGTTGGTAGTACAGGAGAAAACATGTAGAATGTATCAAGTATGCCCAAAATTAATGAGAGTGATTTTCTTGCAAATTTCTAGCAAAATGCCAGTAGAGGCTCAATCAATCAGAGTACCACCCAAGCTACTCAGCAAAAGAAATAGCAATAGCCACCACCTAATACTGCTCAGGTATAGTAAGATTAAGCATCCTTATAGAGAACCTCTACTCCACTCTAATCATAGGATTTCATCCCATCCTATAAAGCCAAATAACAACAACCAGCAGCTACCACAGACTCTGCAACTAAGCCAGCTGAGCTATCTTAACTTAACGTTTAATCCGCAGCATTCAGAAGACCTAATTAAACAGCACCCACTACTTAGCCTGTGCTTAGTCTCGGAATAACCCAAAGCGCTCCAGTCACTTAGTAAGTATTGCCAACTGGTGGAATAATAAACTCTTAATAATAGCTACCACCAACAATCTCTACACCCGGTGCTTAGATAGCTAACTCTACAAATGCCAGTATGAACATCATGAATGCGGCTAATGCAGTCTACAGACCTATGACCATTAGATCTCCAGCCCCCACCACTATTATCTAGCAATAACCTTAGCTTTTCCCTCCTCCTTAACAGTAATAATAGCAGCAACCCACCTAAACATTCATCTAGCATCCCCTTCATCAGTAGCCACCTTCTTAGTAGACTCTTTAACTCTAAGCCTAACTGGATGCCAAATTCTAGAAAGCCTTAACAGAGAATGCTAAGATTCGACTAGAAGATCTGATCGAAGATTCAAATCTACCTGGACCTCCAGCAGAGTCCTAGGAGCAGATTAAGTTCATCTGCAACAACACTGGTAAAAATAACTTTGCTCAGAAGCTAGAAGAGCTAAAGGGTCTTATATCTTCACCACCATAGGCTACGGGTAGTACAGTACCTTCAAACTCTTTAACAAATCTAAATTGGTTCATTCATTATATTCTAACAAAGAGAATTTCACAACAGACTACTAATTTACATCATTTATATATAGAGATGATAAAGCAGATAAACCCCAAAGAGTCAATAAGTACAGCACTGGCATAAATTGTTGAGATATTCAAGAAATGCATGCTAGTTGATGAGGAACAGTTCCTAAGGATAGCATAGAGAGCATCTAATGCTGGTAGTCCCATCAAGCAATATCTAATCAACGTGGGATAGTTCTTAGGTGGATTAACTGTGGCGGGTAATAGGCCCATTTACGCTAGGGAATTAGATATTAAAAAACTGCTAGTAGAAGGTTTCATATCTTAGAAACTTAAATACGTAGTAACCTTTGTTTGTCGTATCTTTAAGGAATGTCAGAAATCATCTATCTTCAAGCATTCTAACCCTTGGATCAGAGCTAATCTTGAAATATTGAGGGAGATCTATGACTGGGCTCTCTAGAACAACACAGATGGCTCACAATCAGAGATTATCATGGAAATTGACTCTCTGTGCAAGTGCATCAACCTCAACTCTATCTACGACATCAAAGATCAAGGCTTCCTCAAGGCCTCAATCACTCGTAATTTCCTATCCTCCTCACAGTAAGTGGAAGTCCAACACCTCCTTAATAAGGGTGCCCTCATACCGCCACCTCCTCCAGTTCAGTAAAGAAACAACAATTTCATCCAAGGAGGTGTGCCTTTAAGGAACTAAAGTGTTTCCCCAGCCCCCAATAGTGGGTTCTTTAACCAAGGTGGCAATAATAGCACAGGCATGTTCCCTCCTCAATTTGGCCAAAGACCTCCTCAATAGTAGCAGCAGCAGTAGATTTAAAACAATAACAGTGAGCTTCTGAGCCTGCAGCAATAAACCCAATAGGAGATCTACCCAAGAGTAGTGGTCTCTCAAGATTTCATGTCAAATTTCGAATGGCTCGCAAATGCTGGTATCTAGGATATTGAAGTTAAGCTCAGGGGATTAGTAGGTAAGGCCGTAGACAGCAGTATTGTAGAGATACTGCCTCCAGTAGTCGACAGATCAGTAACCATAGCTCTTATCACAACCAGAGAGCTAGTGCTTAAGGATTTCGCATACGATGGGAACTATGAGAAGATTCTCACAGCTGCAGATTTGATAGTTTAAAATCTTGCTGGGTCACTGGCCTTAGTCACCTGTAGAGAACCTCTGAAGATGTCTCTAACCACTAACCTTAAGAAAGGAATCTAGATGCTAGTAGCTGATTATGGTTAGGGTGCCTTGAGTGCTTAAGACTTTGAAGAATTAATGAACGAGAGCAATATCAGTGAGATATCATAAATTGCTAGTAGAGAGAATCTTGAGCTAGGTTGCAAACTTATTAAGAAATCAGTTATACAGAAGGCATTAGCTAAAGTCAGAGAAGATCCATAGATTATTCAGGCAATCAACAGAAGAAAGAATTCCTAGGGACCTACCTTTATGGACGAAGCAATAGTAGGGCAGATTGCTGATTTACCACCACAATTGAAACCTAACCCAGCAGGCCTAACAGACGCCCAATTCTAAGTTTACGAAGATTTCGCTAGAATTAATACTGCTCAGAAGAAGCAGAGTGAAGGTATCACTGGAGCAGCTGCAGAAATTAACAGAGCATCATAGATAGGCCATTCTGAGACTAGCAGTGTCAGTGATATTGATACTTTCCTGAAGCAACTAGATAGACAGTAAGGTTTAGATGATGTCCTAAAGCTCCAACTTTCATTCAAGTTACAAAACATGTCAACCGAACCAGAGCCTGAAGAGGCAGCTAAACTTTGGACCTTCTGCTAGAAATGGATTCATGCTCTCTGCGAAAAGTTTATCTCCTCTAATGACCGCGAGGCTGTCTAGGGCATCGTCGAGTCACTTCAATTTATCCTATAGAAGTACCGTGGAGAGGATCTATAGAAGAAGTTCACCAAGTATTTCTTAGAATTCAATGAAACCCTGCCTAATAACGTCAATCTCACAGTTCTTCTTATGAAGAACGGTATAATATCTATCTCTGAATGGGACTCTCATATTTCAATCTATCTTAGAGAATACCTTTAATTCCAGCAGCAAGATAGATTCCTATAGTTCATCATAGCGTTCCTTGATCAGGCCATTATTAAGGATAAAATATTCAGTTATCCTCAGTTCCCTAATGTTATTGCTGTGATTGAGAAGATCTCTGAGCAGCCAGCTATAGGCAAGCTATTTAATAATGTGCTAGAGGACCTGAAGGCTTAGTTCCCCTGGAGCAAAGAGACTCTCAAAATGTATTTCAATGAGTGGGCAGTTATGAGTTTCGAAGAGAATACACCTAAATAAGAACAAGAGGTCAATAAATTCTTCAACAATCTACAAAAGATGGGTCTCTACAAAGATTCAGATATCATGTACAACTTCTGTAAGGTTATGGTAGAGGTCTCCATAGAGAGAGCATTGTATTCACCCAATGGATAGAAGAGACCATACGATCGCTTAGATTACAGATACATAGAAAGCTTCTTAAAGCTAATGGTAGTGTTGCTGAAGACCTCCGATATTAATAAGCATGAGTTTATGTCAAAGCTATTTGAAGCTATTCAAGAGGTCCTAGATGAAGATCATAAATTTAAGAGAGCAGAGTTTAATCAGAAGCCATACTACAGACTATTGATCAATATTCTCACAGCTGTAAACAACTCATAGTTCTTCAACCCTAAGACTCATCTTCTGATACTGTTTTCGCTGGCTGATCTTTTCAGTAAACTGAATCCCAATAAATATCCAGCTTTCTCATTTGCATGGCTAGAACTTATCTCTCACAAACAGTTCATGCCCCATTTCTTAACTTAGAATAGCCAGCTGAACTACACAGCCTTTGTCGGAAATCTCTACCAATCCTAAGGACCTTAATAGCAATAAAATAAAGGTCCTCATTAAATTGCAGGATCTTAAAATCCCAATCAACCCTCCCAGCAATAAAGCACAGATACTACTTTCTATCAGAAATGGTTCAAGTTTAAGGAGCTCATTGTTAATCTGTTCACCTTCCTTAAGAACAATATGATCCCTGGCCAAAAACTATCAGTTCCTCTGGTTAAATATTACGAAGCAACACTCAGAGTTGTACTCGTTATTAGACACGATTTTCCAGAGTTCCTTTGCGATTTTTACTTTAACTTTGTAAACAGTCTCCCAGAGCATTGCATCCAGCTGAGAAACATCATTCTATCAGCAAACCCCAAGAGCATCCCATATCATAACCCATTCAGCAAGAACCTCAAAGTTGATTAAATATAAGAGATATATCAGAAACCTCGCATGCTCTCTCTTTCTTATGACAGTCAGACTCAAAGTATGTACTAAAATTAGGACAACACTTTCAATGATCACCAGGTCTACTTAGCTCTGATGAACTTAAGAGAAGATCTAGAGAAATACTTTAGAATAAAGTAACCTAAATTAATTCAGGTGATTTGTGATAAGATGATGTCATCTGAGGAAATCATCAATGGCAGACGCAAGATTAACTCTAACATCATCAATGCAGTGGCTCTCTTCATTGGTAATTATACTCTTCAGAGAAAGAATCAGCAGTTCTCCTAGAAAGATTGCTATGAGATGATCAAGAAAATTATTCTTACACTAAACAATGAGACCCGCTGGTGCTTCCTTAACTGCTTAGTTAATGAATTGAGATATATTAACTCCTACACTTACTTCTATTCATGGATCGTCCTCTATTTGTTCTCAGACATCGATGAAAATATTCAAGAGCAGATAACCAGAATCTTGATTGAAAGACTATAAGTCCATGAGCCCTTCCCTTGGGGACTGTGCATTACATTCAGAGAGCTGCTTCAGAACCCTAAATACCAATTTGTTAAAAAGTACTTTGTTGTCTAGAACATGGAAGTATTCGAGCAGCTTTTCTAAACAAGACTGTAGCCCTTCCTACCAACTTGGTAGACTTAGAAGCAGCAGCTTCAGTAGTAGGAGATTCAGGCACAGCAAAATTAAGATCAGTAATGACTTCAATTTGAGTGACTCACTCAAAGTGTTCTATATCAAGACTTGTGAATATGTGATTCTATAATTATTAATTTGTTCAAATTTTAAATAAATTTTCATATTTTAAATATTAAATGAGACCGAGATCTGATCTTTCTTAAGATGCACGCTCCAATTCAAGAGAGCTCTCATAAAAGCCAAATACATTTTCACCCACTAATTCGTCGGGGATCAGTAATTTCTTTAACCCTAGAGGTCCAATAAGGCCATAGATCTTGGTTAACAGCGATTAATAAAATAATTCTTAAAGTTAGAATGTTGTAATACCACAAGCCAGAGATTTCATCAGAGGAAGTGGTGGTGTTGGTCTCAATGATAGCAACAGCATGATGATGAGCAATAGCTAAGCTAGAAATGCAATCAGCGGAGGGCTCTTATTGCCAGAAGACGAAGAGTACGGTGCCGAAGATGATGAATACTTTGATGAAGATGATATTGGTGGGGGCATGATTAGATAAATTGATCCAATGGAAGAAAGGCGAATTATTCTAAAACTGTAATAAGCAGGCTAGCATAACCAAGAGTTTCTTAAGGTTCTTGATATTCTTTAAAAAGATGAAGAGCTGAAACCACTTATTATAGAGCATTAAACCCTTCTCGCTCATCTTAAAGATATGAGAGATGTTAAAGCAGAGTACATGCTTAGCATTCTGACTGCAGCTGAAACTGAAATGTACGAGAGCACAAGATAAAGAGATGACCTTCAAGCCGAAGTACAAAAGAAAAATCAGTATAATATTATTTAAATCATTATCCTTTTAGATTGCTAGCTCAAGCACTATAAAGACCTAGGACTGAAACAAAAGAAATCTCAGTTAATATAGGTGTGGGACCCTCTATTGATCCCTAGGAAAAAGATAAGCTTCTTTAATAAACCTAAACTGCTATGTTTGAAAGTGAAAAGCTCAGAAAAGAATTGCAGAGATTGGAACTAGAGAAATTAAATATAACTTAAGAGCTTTCCAAGGAAAAAGAACTTCGAGAGCATTTAGAAAGAGAGAAAGAATGTACCTTTAAGAATCTCTATGATGAAAATCAGCTGCTTAAGAAGATGAATGAAACCCTTAAGAAGAATGAGACTGAGACCAAGAAGGCTATCGAGAGAAGAGAAATTGAGTTTAAGGAAGAGATGCTTGCACTCTAGAATAAATTAAAGAATTAGGAGGATCTAAGACTCAGTATGCTTCAGAATAAATCTAAACTCGAGATGGATCTTAAGAGGAATCAGTAGTTTATTGAGAACTTAGAGAAGGAAATATAGTTGTTGGAGAAGGAGAATGAGAACGTGCATAGGAAGATGAACTCAACCTACAACTCAGTACTGATTCAAAGCCAGATTAACAATAATTTCTTAATGCAACTTAAGAGTGGGCTGGCTGATAATGTGTCATAAAATAATAATAATATTCTTAACGAAAATACCCCAGCAAGGAGAAATTTATCATCCAGTTTCTAGACAAGTGGACTTATTGATAAAAAAGAAAATAATTTGATAGGCTAGCCTGTGTTTGGGTTTGGATAATCAACATAGAAACTTAAGTTGCTGATGAGTGAGAATAATAAATCATAAGGAGGTTAATCATTTATAGCTCATTCAATATATTATGGATTGGGTGGAATAGGCAGCGGAAACAATAATTAATAAAATAATATTTATTTCTAGAGAAATGATTCACTGGTTAGATCTAATTCTATAGAAGTGATACTTTTGGATGATGAGGAATCAAAAAAGTAGAACATGTATATTTTGGGAGAAGAAGAAAAATAGCCATCAAATGCCTCAGGTTTCTTAACAAATAAATAGTCTTGGTTCAAAACTAAAGGTCTCTTTACAGACTTATCTCCAATAAATTCTATCTCATCCCACTAAATGGATCCATCTACGAGTCGTTAAAATCAATAGAGATTAAAGAAGCTTCATGAAGTAGAGGAGGAACATACTGAAATTTTGGGCACACATTAAGGCACCAATCCTTATCCTCATACCAAATATTATGAGGATTAAGTTAAGAAGCTATAGTTGGAGATTGAAAGACTCAAGGAAGAAAACTAAGAGTTAACTCAAAAAATAGCAACTGGAACTTATGCTTATCAATTTTACCCTAATAAGACAAATGAGAGTCCTTATAAGCAGTCAATTGATAAAAATCAGCATTTTGCTACACCTTAGAATAGTAGTCATTTTATGCAGAATTATCAAAGAGGAACTGAAAATCCAGTAGGCTATCAAGAAAGTAATAATCAATACTAAAGATAAATACTAAACACCAATAATATTAACCCCATGTATTCAAATGAGCAGTCTCCGATGATGATGGCTACTTTCTCAAATTAAAAAGACAGATAATTCTACTCACAGCATAACCCAGATATCAACAATCATTAAAATTTATCATAGCAATCTTCTGTACCAAAAACATCGGATCAGGAGAGGTAGAGGATAGTTGAAGAATATAACGAAAAGATATAATATGAATTTTCCTCTAAGATTCAAGACATTGGGTCAAGACTTTTAAATCTTCTTAAAAGATTTTAGCCAACTCACAATGAAGTGTAGCAGTACTTAGCTTAGGAATTCAATATATCATTGATAAAAGAACTTATCTCAGATATTCTTAACAAAGTCGATGGCTTAATTGAACTTACTTAGTCGAGACCTAAATCAGGAGGAGTTATGAGTTAAGGCGGGTAGGTTCCTTTCCCCTATCTCCCTAGTACTATGGGAATGGGAAACATGCCTTTCTATCAATATGGCATGGGACCTGGAAGTTAATGGGGAGGCCAGCCTAGTAGCTATCAAAACTCAACTACCATGGAGTAAACCCCATTAGACCTTAAAAATATGTTCTTAGAAGAAAAAGAGAGGCGTCTGCAAATCTAAGAAGAACTACAAAAGACTAAAGAGCATATAATGAAGTATTAGACTGAAAATGAGAGACTTAAAACTGAACTAAACTCAGAAAAGTAGCATAACTAGACAATGGTAATCTCCAATATAGAATATCAAACCCAAAATTATGATAATCTTGTAAAAAATCTATAAACTTTCTAACAAAGATGCGAGGTGCTTTAAGATGAAAATGTTAGTCTTAAACTCAAAGTGTCAGAGCTTGAGAGCGAGCTTCTAGATGAAAGGCAAAAATAATCAATCAAATATGAATTTAGCATTGAAAATCTTAAAAATAACATGTATGGGTAGTATTTTGATCATAAACTCAGATATGAAGAATAGCTTATGTCATTAAAGGAGGAGAAGTTTAAGCTAACCACTGAAATTTAAGCACTCATTGAGAGAAATTAAGTCTTGAAAGAATAATTAATCAGTTATAGGGATAGAATAACAGAACTAGAGAAGGAAAATATCAATCACTCCAAAGAAAACTATATTCTATAGAATGAGCTTGATTATGAAACATTAAGAGCTTCTTAACTTCAAACTCAAAAGGCTGGCACTAACAAGACAACTATGCTTACTTAACAACTTAATATTGATAAGAATAAATATGAAGATATTATTGGTAAGCTTGAGGTTAGATTGAAGGATCTATAGTATTAATCTAATGAATGGGAATTAAAAGCTAAGAAATCTGAGGATCTAGGGACTCTTACTAAGATAAGATTTGAAGATGAAATCTATAGATTGAAATCTGATAATTCGAAGTTGATAGATGAGCTTAAAGCTTTGCAAGAAGTTAACAAGAGATCAAGTGCATCATTCCACAATGAAAGCAATCAACTCAATAAAGTTATTGAGGTTAATGAAAAGAAGATTGCTGCATTGAAGTTTAAGCATTTGCTAATAAGGAATCAAAGTGCCAAAAAGCTGAAAGGATTTTATAAGTTTATAATTAACTCTTAAATAGTTAAGAAGCTCCAGATTACTAATAATTTATCAGCTAATATGAATGATACCAACTATAATAGAATTCAATAGTTTGAGGAACAATTATTCAAGATTTCAAGCATTAATTCCTCTTTAACCATGATAATTGGTAAAATTATGAGATATATCAATTACAGAAGACCTATCAAAGCTGATTTATCCGGGCTAATAAATAAATAAGTCTTTGATTATATCCTGTATGGACTGAAAAACAATACATAAGTATCAGATTTAAACTTAACCAAGAATCAGCTTGATGATGATGATTTGTATAAACTTAGTGAAATTCTTAAGTTTGATTAAGCAATAAAGAGCTTGAAGCTTGGCCATAACAGATTCGCTAATATTTAACCTTTACTAGATGTTTTACTTATCAAAGGCAAGCAGATTAGGTAGTTAGATATATCTTTCTGTCAGATTAATGAAGATGTACTGGATAGATTGCCATCTGTTATTTCTTAACTTGAATTTGTTGAGGAGTTATCTCTATCAGGAATAATAAATTAATATCTTAGTGTTAATAAGGATAGAATAAATACCTTTATAAATTCTATAGTAACACTACCAAGGATAAAGGGACTTGACCTTTCAAAAAATAAATTAATGGATGAGTCTATTAACTATTTATTTAATGCTCTCAAGAATAATTTAACTCTAGATACTTTGGCTTTAAGTTCTATAGGTATTAATGATAATTCAAGTCTCTAATTAATAACACTGATTAAAAGCTTGAGAAATTTAAAGAGACTAAATCTATCTGGGAATAGAAATCTTAGCTCTTCAACAATTGAATAAATTCTATTATCTTTGAAACAAATCAATATGATTGAAGATTTAGACCTGAGTAAGTGTAATATATCAACTACAACATGCATGTAGGCTTTAGGCAGTCTTATGATTTCCAATAGAAAGATAAGACAACTATCATTATAAAGAATTTAATTAGGCGATTCTAATGCTTATTATTTGATCTCACCATTAAGCGAGTGCCTTAATATTGAGGTTGTAAGACTAGACTTTAATCTGATTGGTCCAACATTTATAGAGAAGTTAGTAAAGAAGATGATCATGAATAGATTAGGTAATAAAGATAAAAATAAATCAAGCTCTAGCTTTTATCCTGAAGATTCAGATAATTCCTTCATTCAGGGTAATGATGATGAAGTAAATTCACAAACATAATCATTCTCAAAACAGCGCAACAGTTCTTCAAAACTATAGAATTAAGGTTTAATTACCTTATCATTAGAAGGAAACAACATAGGAGATAGGGGTGCTAAAGCTCTTGCTGATCTGATTAAAGTTCCAAATGAGAATTCAAAGAAACTTAAGATGATTAACCTTAATGAATGTGGCATCAGTAATATTGGCTATGAAGAGCTAAGGAACACTTTGATGGAGAGAGGAAACTTAGCTTTAAGTGCTAATGTTAGTCATGTCAAGATAACTATAGAGAGAAATAATATTAACTGCTGATTGAAATTTTAATCTTATTTTATTTAAATAGCTGTACTCAATTTAATTAGGAGGGGTTTTGGGGTTTTG